>JBBPTG010000222.1:0-40132 GCA_038093975.1 Chalciporus piperatus
CGACATTAAAAGAGGCACAACGTGGGTATGCCGATATGCGCGGGACGTGGAACCGAAAGGCTCTGGAAACGCCCGCGAAGCGGGTAGTTGACCGTGCCGAAACCCTGGATGGCGTCATCGCTGGGAAAGAGTTCGGGACGTGGGTGGACAACCTCCTTCGTATCGCGGAGGTGAGTAGCCACTTTTAAGATCGTCGAGTTGGTTTTGGTGGTAACATGCGCATAGACGGAGTATACCCTGCTGACTGATCTTGCACCGCTTACGATGCCATCTCTTCTAGCATCCACTTATGATACCCTTCTCAATCCTCTCCTTACCCTTTTCACAGATACCCTCTCTTCATTGATTGCCATCATCAAACGTTCTCTGCATAAATACACGTTCCATGCACTCGCCACTTATTCTGCTCTCTCGGCATCGCAAGGTCGCTGGGAAACGCTCATGGCTCGGAGAGGGGAGGGCCGGAGAGAGACGAACGAGTTGCGGGATGGACTTAACGCTGTTAGGAGCGTCAGTCTCAGAAGTTTCCCAGAATTTTTGGCCGACTTGAAGTTGGCAGGTACGACACCTGGGAAGGGCGGCGAGTTAGGGGTAAGTCTAGCCGATTTCACGATATCGGTGAGTGTGCCTCCACCTTTGCTCGCGATCCGTGCTCAGTATGTGAACGCATCTTAGACGGCGCAGTATCTGGATAGAATTCCAGAGGTGCAGGAGGCAGTTGGATCAGCGCTCCTGGCGCTCGGTGACGGAAATTGGAAGATGGGCGAAGGGAAGCAAGTCGGCAAAACCAAGAGAACATCGACGACCGAAGTGAACGAGAAAGTCGTTACCCAGCACTATGTTTGTGCGTGCCATCTCCACCTCGCTCTCTTTCCTTCGCTCGTGCTGACTTGCGCTCACCTTTATCCAGTCGACATCGTGAACACGACGGTCAGCAGTCTAAGCACGCTTTCGCGAACACAGCGTCGGGGCGCGTTCGGATCGATCTTCCTTCTGAATAATGTCTCATATTTTTACTCGCGTCTTGTTCTCAAACCGACACACCCAGGACTCGTCGAGCTCGTCTCCAAACCTACCTCAGATGCTCTCACCTCCGCCTTTCGAACCGCCAAAGCAGGCTACTTTGACGCCAACTTCTCAACCCTGATGCAATCGCTGAGCGAGGACCGGGAGAAAGAAAAGGTTGGGAGCAGCGCTTGGAAGGCGGCGACGAAGGAGAAGTTTACACGGTTTTATGATTTATTGGAGGAAGTCGGGGAGAGGCATCGGATGGGCAAGGTATTGGACGAGGATCAGGAGGGGAGGAAGGCAGTTGCGGAGGAGGCGGTCAAGTTGGTCGTCCCGAGTTTGCAGCGGTTTACGCAGAAGCAGAGGGACAAGGAATTTAGTAAAAGTGGGAATTTTCTTTTCAACTTATCTTCTGTGCGCGTTTGCTTGCTTGTGCTGACCTTTTGCTTGTGCTGCTCTTCACAACAGATCCGCAAAAGTGTGAGTACGAGTGGTTGAGAGGTCTTCGCGGATTGCTCATCCTTTTTGGGTTCACAGACATCAAGCTGTCGTCAGAAGAGGTGGAGACTCAGATACGCGCGTTCTACAAGTAATGTCATTCGCGAACATGATATTCACATACTCCATGGAATCAGCCTGGTGCCGTTTCATGCGACTTCCATCTGACATCCGTCATTTCCGATGTTAAAGTACCCAGTTCAACATGTTCAGTAAACGCATTGTTCTCCAGGTTTCTCAACACGGATTTCAGCTGCTGAAGTCACGGTTTGATTTTTGTGTTCTTTGGTGGTTGTGCGCCTCGCTTGCTCGTGCTGACCTGCGACCTGTCACGACCTGATTGAGAAGCAGACTCATCAAAGCGTGGGTGTGGCGTATCTGCGGGCTTTGTGACCGCTAATATCCTCTGCAGGGGCCAAATCATTGTTGTCTAAAGGGGCGTGCGCGTGAGCATCAATCGTTCGTCGTAAAATCAAACCTATAAATTTTAGAATACACGTGAGTCACATCCGATGGAGCAGTCCCGCACGGTGCATCTACATTCCGGTGCCTAATGTACATGCAGGGAAAATAGTTTGATACATGGCTCAATATTCAATGTTATTTATTGTGACTGAGTGGCCGACTTTGGAGGAGCTATGTTGAGGACAGGACTCGGAATCGCACTGCAAACGAGGGTCAATTTAGCATCGTACCGACGACAGAAGGACCTAACGTGGCGTGAACGGCTCCCCCTTGACTTCACGGATCCTAGTGAAATATAGTGTTCCGCTACCTTTCCCTGTGGTAAATCAAGCTGTCAAGATATCAATACGCGTCAGTATTGGACATTGACTTCCGGTTATCGGTCGATCCGACAGAACGAAAGTACCTGCGGACATGATACCACCGATCAAAATTGTACCAAGGTGGTTCTTTTACAGAGAAGGGGGATCCGAGTCCGTCCACCGACGGAAGATGTTTCGAGATGAATCGCGCCACGCTTGTTGAATCGTCAATCGGAGTGTCCATAAATGTTAGAGTTCTGAGACTAGTGTTGCAGATTTTGGCATCCGCATCTTGTGGAATCTGCCTAGCATCGACACACAGGGTGAGCTCTCGAAGCTGCTGGCAAGATCCAACCAAAGACAGAACTCCATGGAGAGTGGGATGCTTAACCAATGACCACGATGCCGCCCAGGATGTTAGCTTCAACACCTGGAGAGACTGAAGACAACCCAAAGCGGCTAACTGATCATCGTCAATGGAGATAATACCTAGCTCGATCACGAGTGTCTCCAAGCGACGGAAGGATGTGAGAAGAAAGGGGAGGTCAGAGGATAGATAGCCAGGTGTGAGTTGACGGCTCCAGGACTGTGTGAGTCGGATTGTCTGCAGGGAATCGGCATGTCCACCAGACGCCAGTGCTTTGAAGAACGCATATACACTGGAAGCAGTGGGTCGATCCCCGTCGATGGAAACATGAATGTAGTCGAACGCCTGGTGCGAAGGTCGTAGTAAATTTGTGACTAGTTCGAGATCGCAGACCCGCAGAGAAACATGCTTAGCATGGAGAAATGGAATGTCAGCGGGTCCCAACGAAGTTTCAAGTGGTGTCGATTGATTGCGGTGAACAGCTACGAAGAACCGTCTGGGGAGGGAAGAGAGGGAAATCTTTTCGAAGGTGATGTGATCAATGGAGGCTTGCAGGGAGGCATGCTGGAGGTTTTTGAAGCGAGAGAAGTCAGGGACATGGTGCAGGATTGGCAGGGGATAGTTCCCCTCCCCTTTATTGCGTCTTGCCCCGAATGCGAAGGCTCGGAGATTCGGACAGATTTGATGCAAGTCCCGGAGAAATGCCTGTACTCCGTCGACCCTTTTAGCAAAGACGACTTCCAGAGAGGTGATTTTTGGAGAGAGCAGGCAAGCGAGTGTGGAAAAGGGTGCAGTGGGAACACCGAAACGTCGGGAATAGATCTCGTCGTAGAGGAACCAGGTGAGGTTGGGAAAGAATGAGGAGGATTGCAAGCCTATGTATCGTAAAAGCAGCATAGAAGCACAGTCACGCAAACAGAGTATCCTGATCCGTGGGGAGTATCGACGAATGATGTTCAGTTCATCGGAAGTTGGTCGCGTCTGACAGTGTGATGAGAGGATACCGAGGAGTAGAAAAAACGCGTTTACCAGTTTCATCTTATCCGGGTAGTCTAGCTCCGGGTCTCCTCCATAGCACCGAATAAGTGGTTTGAGCGTACCCAGCCCGTGCCACAAGCGGTCGAGGGAAGGTTCTGAGAAATCGCGACAAGTCAGAGCCAAGGCAAGTAGCGCTGCTCGTCCATCTCTATCCACCAGGCATTCGTCATAATAAGTTTGCGACCGAACGGGAATATATGGATGGTATTCTGAGAGATGGTCTAATATGTTTTGGAATAGATCTGGAAATAGTAGCGGGTTGAGCGTGTCCGACATGTCGTGAAGACAGAAAGTCTGGATCTGAGGATTGGGCGATATCGGGGCGTATCTCGGGGCCGTCGGGGATTGAACTCTTGTCGTCGAACACGCCGCCGCCGCTGTGCTCGTCTCCTTCTTCCCCTCAACATGGCGGGCACAACAACCACAAGCCTGCCTACTACGCCCTCACCCCCGATGATGCTCAATAGCTCGCCGCCGTCTACAAGCTCCCCGATATCCTCGAGCTCCCATCTCATCGTTGCATCATCTCTTCCATGCATTACTCAAACCTTACTTCCTTCCCTCGATGTGCCCACCTTCTCAAGGACAACATTTTACAGTCGCAGCCTCAATCCGTTTCTCATGTCCACGTGCCAACTGCTCTTCCACCCTCCGTTATGATTCCATCCTTGCCTCGTCATCTAGTCATATTGTGCTTGTATCTTTTCTACCTTTTTTGTATTTCACATGTTCCTTGCTTTCGCCTATCAAGTGTAGAAGATGATGGATTGAACACAACCACATGAGAAAAATGAGGTAGGTTTGTGGGCGAGTAGTAATCATGGCTCATCATGAACGGCGGACACGACAGCGGGCTCGCCGGGAGCATGCTCGACGACGACGGGAGTCCATAGAGTTCAATCCCGGTGCCCTATATGCTCTATGGATCTGAACTGATGACTATGAACACACAATCCGGTCCTTCGACTCTTCGTCGGAAGTTCCGTTTGCAACTGCACCGTTTCAAGCGATGTTCAACGTCTCGTTCACCACCTGTAAGTTGGGCGTGTACCCAGTCTAGCCGTTGCATTTGTCAGCTTTCTACAAGAGCGGGAAAGGATCCGCGAAAACAACGTACCCCATCGAGATCAAAGTTCGCGACGTTCAAGATAGCATTGCCAGAGGCAGTGGATTCGGGGATCGTAACCGTGAAGCTCTCGTACAAGTTGGTCGCGCTGAGGCCCTGCGCCTCGAACAGACCCTGGTACAAGACTGATCCAAGTAGCCGCTCGAGGGGTTACAAGACCCCGTGGGGCACGATTGCAGCCCGATGACGACGCTGACAACGTTAAAGTTGATGAGGGAGTCCTGATTTGATAATGGTATCGTAAGTTTAAAGTTGCCCACTGAAGGCTTAGGGGAGCATTCACTTACGGACTTTCAAAGTGATAGTACTGCCTGCGCGGACGGTCGTTCCAGCGGGAGGTGCGGTAATGAACGTCTGTCCGAAGGCAACGCCTGCGAAGAGGGCAGTACTGAAGGCGTATGTGTACATATTCTCGTTCACGTCGGCGTGTGGAAGGGAGATGAGGTGAGGTTTGACCTTGACAGGCGGGCTTTTATGGGCGGAACGACCTTTACAGCATTCCGGATCCTTGTGTGATCGCGGCCTGTAACTGCTGTGCTCGTAAGGCGTCATTCGCATTATTCTAGGATGTGAGTGGCGCATTTGGAATAGTAGGCATGATTCTTTGAACACCGAGGTATGTAACACTCGAACATGCAACGTTAACTGATTATTTACTCACTTCATATATGATACTGTGGTGCGGTGCCGGCCTCCACTTTGCAGAGCTCGGCGCTCCGTTGATTCCCTCACGGGGTGACCGCCAGCAGGATGAAGCGTCTGAGGAACGTAAGCATGTACACATATGCAATCGACTGCCGTCAGATTATGGCACTCATGCCTTTCCAAGGGTGCCTTCCACTTCAAAAAGGAGGCAGTGGAAAGCTGGTCACATCGTAGTCCGAGTATGATCCAGTTGCTCTAAAATGATCCGTTGAGAACCTCAACCGTCCTAGCCCCGTTCTTGGGCGGAATGAGCTGAGCCGCCTGCGAAACACGGAGCCACGCTGACTCCGCTTGCCCCATCATACACGAGGATGCCGTGCGCTTGTAAATAGCGAATGGGCTGAACCTCGCAGTGGAACCAAGGCATGACGAAATATCCTTCTGGAAAACCTGATCCAGAGTTCCCAGGAAATCATTGTCAGTCGGAAGGGAGACTCATCGGGAACGCGGACGGAGAAAAACTGTTCGAGGAACGAAGAATGGCCACCCGCGATGAGGTGGCATTTGGCCTTAATTCCGCCCCCTTTTCCGTTTCATGAGTGTCTTCCGGAAACTTGCTCGATAGCAGGAACAGCAAGGTATCTGTGAGCAAGAGGAAGTCAGTCGGTCTACCGTTTTCGCCGACTGCAGCAACACCACGCTTAACGTCCTCTCTACGTCCCTTTGGACGAGTCTTGCTTTCCCGTCACGAACATATTTCTGCGTCGTTTCGTCTTTGTCGAATAATTTCGGTGTTCTGAGCAAGAAAGTCACAGTGGGTCCTAGGTCTAGTTACATCAGATCGTTAAACCCAGCCACAGCGCCAATGGGCGTACCTGGGTCTTGTCGACGATATGTAGCCGACACTCTTAGACGCTCCAGTACGTTGAGATTTTCCATGTTCAAGTCAATTCTTGGTGTCACCTAACAATGTTAGATGTCCTTTACACATGCTAAGATGCTGCGCCCCTTCTGTGACTGTCATCTCTCCGCAGTGAACAGTGAGCAGCCCGCGCACGCGTGTTCACACTAGAGTCAGAGCAACAATGTAATGCAGACGCCCAGGATTAATACTTTATATGTACAATAGACATGATAGGGAAAATGGTTTGATGATCTGGACAGCGTTGGGCGGACACGTGGTTCAGTGTTGTTTATCACGATTGTGACTGACTGGCCGACTTTGGAGGACCTATGTTGATGACTTTGCCATCGTCACACAGGACTCGGAATCGCACTGCAAACGAGGGTTAATTTAGCATCACACACGATATAAGGACCTAACGTGGCGTGAACGGCTCTCCCTTGAATTTACGGATGCTAGTGAAATATAGCGTTCCGCTACCTACGAAACCATCAAAAACTCTGCTTGTATGTTCACTCAAAGCAGGTACAAACCTCGGTGACCCTTGAGCCGGAAGCTTACGTCGACATTCCCCTGCGGTAGGTTGATCTGTAGGGGGATCAACACGCGTCAGTATTCGGCGTCCACATCGGGTCATCCGTCGGTCCGACAGAACGCGAGTATCTGGCAGTGAGACGCACCGAACCACTGATCCATGGATCACCGTTAAGGTACCATGCCGGCTCAAACCGTATGGCATCGCCCAACGCAGCCTGCAACCCTCCGTCCTCTTTCGCAGTCTGCAATACCTGTCGCACTACCGAACTCGCTAATCGTTCCTGGTTCATAGCTACGAGCATGAACGCTGCCCAACCGGAGACACCGAGCGCGGCGAAGGCAAGAATGAATGGCCATCGTTTCTAGAGTGTATTTCCGCATGTTAATTCATCCACGAAGAGAAAAAAGAAATGTAATCACTGGTACTTCGGGTAATTCTGTCCGAGGAGGGGGACGAGCGTAATAAGGCCTTGGTTTGGATGGTGCAGAGAAGGTCTCTACGTTGGGCTCCTCTGTAGGTGGCGGCGGTGGTCTACGAAGCTCTGTGGTTGATGCATATGTTCGTCGTGCAGACAAACGAAGCGCAAGTGACCGTCGAGAAAACATCAGGACAAGGCAATTGAGAGGGTGGCTGTGCGTATAGCTCATGTTTCTGGCTTTCCTTTTGTGGAGTCACCCCTGAACGGCGGGGACTGGAAGTCAACTTGAAACGAGTTGACTGTTCAGTAGATAGCTTTTCGATTTGACTGTGATGCTCAGTATACCGCGCCTCGAATGCCTCAGGTCCTCCGGAACGACCTACGAGTGAAAATTTCGAAAGTACTAGTTTGGTACTAGTAGAAACAAAGTCTATGGTTAGATGCCAGGTCACATTCGAAGATTCTCGAGGTTACTCTCGACTTGATTAGCACAACGGTGTCCCGTTCCTCTGAGATAGATTCATCTCTTCTGCCTTGATGCATAGTCCTTGGGAAGCATCAAGACAACAGCTGATTGGGGCTTTTCAAATACCCTTGACTGTCATACTGACGACAGTCACCACCCCTATCTACTATTATTTGAGATCTCGAAATGCTCGAACCCCTTGAGCCCGCTCCTCCATCCCCTTGCCCAACAAAAGACAGAAATCCAACATGGCCTTCACAGGCAACGCTGCCTTCGAGACCCAGCTTTCCGACAGACTCGGAGCTCAAGATACTGCATCCGAGCTCCTCGTCGCAAAGCTGGTGCTCGACGACATAGCTGCCATCCAAGCCACTCAAAAAGGCAAGGAGCGCGAGGACGTCCCACTGTCTGACGAAATGTTGGCGCTCGAATTTCAGATTTCTTCCGTAAAATCGGTCGTCGGTCTCATACACGACTATCAGTTTGCATCCAGCATCAACCGCGCGATCGAGTCAGACGGTGATCAGCTCAGGGCGCTCGCTTACCTGGACCAGGCAGAGCACGATGATCATAGGGCAGCTGTGGCCTTGGAACGTGGAGATGCGCTGCCAAGGGAAACGCTGTGGCAGCGGATGATGCAAATCCGCCATCCTGCGAGGTTCATCCAATTATCCGCCCCTATTATACCCACTGACCACTATCAGGGAACATCGGTCCAGTCATCAGGAAGCTACAGGTGACGCATCCGAGACAGATGTAGAGGTAATCACCGTGTTTCTAGAAGATGCTCATATCGACTCGAAAACACAAAGTGCCAGTGCTGATGACATGGCACATCGCAATCACTCATCCCGGTGAGCCCGTGATTATATTGCAGCAGCCAGCACGAAAGCTTACACCGGTAATCAGCAGCGTTGAGTGCGTAATATGTGGGGACGACGTGCCCACAACTCGCTCACTCGAGGCTCCTTGCGAACACTATTACTGTCGCGGCTGCGTCGTCGATCTTGTGGAGACCTCCCTGCGCGACGAGAGTCTTCACCCACTCCGCTGCTGCCACCAACTACTCCCTCTGACGATCGTATACCGATTCATCGATGCCTCACTCCGTACCAAATTCCTCGCCAAAAACCGGGAGTATTCGATTGCTGCCGGTTCGAGGGTATACTGCCCGAACCCACACTGTTCCACCTTCCTTGGAGAATCCACGAGTGGAGAAAAGGGCTTCCGTATTGGACTCACATGCACGGCCTGCAACACAGTCGCGTGCTCCCAGTGCAAGAACGTGTCGCACCCTGGAGAAGACTGTGTCGAGCACCAATCCACACTCGAGCTGCGTGCAACTGCCGCTGAAAAAGGCTGGCAGTCGTGTCCAGGGTGCAACACCATCGTCGAACTCAGTCAGGGATGTTATCACATCACCTGTCGCTGTTCGACACAGTTCTGCTATCTGTGTGCGGCGCGATGGAAGACGTGTGGGTGCTTGCAGTGGGACGAGGATTTACTCGTGACGGACGCTGAAAGAAGAGTACGCAATGAATTTGGTGTGCGGGCGGCGGCGTTACAACCCGAGATTCATGCGGAGCGAGTTCATCGACGGATGGACATGCTTCGCCAGGATCACGAGTGTGAGTATCACGAGTGGACATACAGGCATGGTCGCGGACAATGCGAGGAGTGTGGTGATTTCTTGCCGATATTTTTGATGGTCAGTTCTTTCGACTCCATTCAAGGGAGTTCGGGTGCTGATTCAGTGATCGCAGCGTTGCGTTGATTGCCAGACCCTGGCATGTAGAAGGTGTTCTGTAAACCGACTTTGAAGGAACCAGTAAGAAGAAGCTGTAGGTCATGCGTCCCTCCCAGTGTGCAGGCTGGGCTGGGCAACAACTTGAAGTGACTGCGAGGAAATTAAATTCTGATTGTGTTGATTCTAATTCTGACCTACTACGAACCTGAAGTAAACGGGTAGCGTTGAAAATCAAAATTGCCTCGTGAAGATTTCGACCGCGGCTGCGCCAAGCGCAAATAAATGATATAGACTCGTGATAGGGAGATTATACCGTTGTCACTGTTCAACCTGGAGTTCGCCACCGGCCGGTGCACTACGGCGTTAGAATCCATCCTCAGCGACTGACCTTCGCTTTTGCACTATCCGCATCTCCAATCAGGATCGAGTTGCGACTCTAAATCACACTAGTACTGAACCGGAGCAAGTTTAAGTTAGGACTCGTTCCTATCTTGTTCCAGAGATAGTTGACACTTACAGACATATCGGCTTGGCGTTGTCCCACGGAACGGGACCGATGCGCAACTGCGAAAGTTCACTCGTTGAATGTCAGGAGTCATGTTGTTAGTAATATCAGAAGACAGTATGATCACTGGTCATCGTCGATGGAGATATTACCCGGATTGGCAATCACGAGTTTCTCCAGTTGGATTGTCTGCAGGGAATCGGCATGTCCAGAAGGCGCCAGTGCTTTGAAGAACGCATCTACACCGGAAGCAGTGGGTCGATCCCCGTCGATGGAAACAGCAATGTACTCGAACGCCTGGTGCGAAGGTCGTAGTAATTTGGTGACAAAGTCGAGATCCCAGACCCGCAGCTCGACATGCTTAGCATGCTGAAGTGGAATGTCAGCGGGTCCCAACGAAGTTCCAAGTGCCAGTGGTGTCGATTGATTGCGGAGAACTGCGGCGGAGAACCCTATGGGCAGGGAAGAGAGGGAAAGATTTTCGAGGGTGATATGATCGATGAAGGCTTGCAGTGAGACATGCTGGAGGTTCTTGAAGAGAGAGAAGTCAGGGATATGGCGTAGGATTTGTAGGAGATCATTGTCCCTCCTTCTGTCGGGTCTTGCCTTGAATGTGAAGGTTCTGAGTTTGCAACTCAATCGTCGTCCCCGTTAGGGTTCGCAGGTATAAATTCTCCATCTGACTCCCTGCATCCGATTCCGCCACGATTTGTACATGATGCTCGCGAAAACTGATCACGAGTCTCGGAGGAAGCACGAAATCATAGTCGCCGAGCATGAGCGGGCCAGTTGCTCTCAAACTATCAGTTGATAACCTCGACGATCCTAGCCTCGTTCTTGGGCGGAATGAGCCAAGCAGAGTGAAACTGATCCAGTGGTCTCGTTGATCCTCCTGACATGGGCGGTGTCTGCGAGTTTGCTGACTCCGATTCCCCCTGGCATGCTCTTAAATGAGGATGTCGCGCTTCTAAATAGCGAATGAGCCCGCAGTGGATGTGAGGTGTGATGGTATTGCCTTGCTGGACAACCTGGTCGAGAGACTCAGGGAATCGTTGTCAGTCGGAAGGGAGACGTTGGAAACGTGACGGAGAGCACCTGTTCGAGGTACAGAGGATGGCCACGGATGCGGCGCTGCGTGACGAGGAGAGTCTCTGTTCAATTGATCTCTCGTCCACTCAATACTGATCCCCGGCCCATCACTAATTCATACCGAGTTTGCCAAAATGGCACAGGTCATACACACGGAATGAGATCTGCTCTTGGTCCTACAGTACCTATTCCCCGGACTCGGGGCCGAGCATCATGAGGAGCTTTATGATATGGTCTTCATCCTCGCCGAAAACCCCCGCATTCACCAGTTGCTGCAAAACCTCGATCAACCTGCACTCAACCACCCTATCCACCCTATCCACCACACCCCAGTTGTTCCCCGGAATGAGCCAAGCATGGTGAAACTTGTTAGAATAACCCGGAAGTTTCCAAGGCTTTGATACGATAGTCTCGTTGATTGCGCTGACATAGGCCTCGCATGCGAAACACGCTGACTTGCTGACCCCAACTCCCATATTACGAACGCGAATGTCGTTGGTTTGCAAATAGTGAATAAGCTGAACCTCGCAATGGAACCGAGGTATGACGGAATCGCCTTCCTGGAAAACCTGGCCGAGACCAGCTAGGAAATCGCCATCGGTCGGAAGCGAGGCCTTGCGCTCGAAATAGTTGGCGTCAAGGATCTGTTCAAGGCGATCTTTGGCGGAAGATGGCCAGTGATGTAGCGGCGCATGGGGAGATGGTAGATTGTCAGGATAATCCCAAACCCACTCAATACTGATCCCCGGCCCACCGGCGAGAAAGTCATCGAGCCTAGTCCCGAGTACCTTCGCGAAGAAATCAAATCCGTTGATTACGAGCGACTGCGCGCCGGCAAAGTAATTGGCTACACGCCAGATTCGACGTTTGAGCTTCAACAACCAATACATTTCCTTGATTGTGAAAGGCGTTGTAAGGCAGGAAGGAGAGAGAGATTTGAAGAATTGGCTCCTAGCCACCATTTCAGCCAGAATACAGGCGCGCCGCTGAGACACCACATCAAACCCCTCCTGAGACCCTTTCTTCTGACACCGCTTGATAAGGCGCTCGAAGAGCTTGAGGAGCATGTCACTTGGCACTAATCCCGTGCTCGTTCCCGTTCCGTAAGTGTGTTCAAAGAACCCAGCGAGTGTCGAATCTTCTTTGGGGGTGTCAGGCAACACGCTCCACTTCTTCACCAGGTCCTCGAAGGTCACTACTTCTTTCTCCGAATGGGAAGTCTGTGGACCCTCGTTGACCGTTGTCACGATGGCCTCCAATTTGCGTGCAAGGCGCGCAGTCGAGGTGGAAATGGCGTGCCCAAGAACCAGCAAGGTACTCAGGCCAACTCTATTGTTGGGACTTCGATACGTGCACATGGCATCGCGAAGGACGGCTATAAAGTTGTTGGAATTTTCCATGTCTTGAGGCTCTGGTTTGCCGCGATTCGACGCAAGATAGAGTCTGAATTCTCGAGATGAGACTGTGAGAGCTGCGGCGACAGCATCTCCTTGAGCCTCCCGAACGAAGGAAGTGGCTATCCAGCTGAGGATTCGGATCAATACGTTGTTCTGTATTTCACTGGGTCTCGTGGAAGGAAAGATTGTCAAAGTGGAGAGGTATCGAAGTAGGGCGAGATTGCCCATGATGTTCATCTGTTTGTCCTGCTCAGAATCCTAAGTTCAGAATTAGAAATATGAAGATTGAACCGAGCACGAACATCCCATTCCTAAGTGAGATTGAAGTTACATAAGTAGTAGTTCACTTCTTCAGGTTCGCTTTGCACTCACCGGCGTCGACACGGTGTTCCCCATGACAAGATAGTCTCCCCTAGGCAAACCAAGGTGACAGTCGTTCAAACGTTCACCCTCCACTACAAAACGACGTTCGAGTCATGTTCATGCAACCCAAAATTAGTACATACTTACGCCTACATGGGTGACTCGGACGCAGCGCTCGCTTAACTTCTGGCAGTGACGGTGTGGAAATCGATCACTGCTCAAACCATCCAAAATCTTAACCACTTAGTACGCCACCAATACACCACTACCAGTGATTTCTACAATGTCCCACAAAGGTCCTAGAAAGCCGTCGAATAAGCCTACATGGAAATATCAGAGGCATTGAACTTGACTTGGGAGGTGTGTACAAATTTCATTGTCATCGTGTCGATGTTCGCACCGCGTACTCGTGAATAGATGGACTCATACTTCTGGCAGGACAAGCAAATGGAAATCATGGGCAACCTTGCGTTGCTTCAGTTGCTTCAGACTAGAGCACCTACTACGCCCACCCCGCCTACTTCTACGACAAACAAAACCTTGCGCATGCTAAGCTGGATCGCCTCCTCGTTTGTGAGGGAAGAACGGCACGATTGCGTTCCCGCAGCTCTCGCCACTTCAATTGGAAGAATAACACTGTATATCGCGACGAATCGCGGTAAATCAGACGAGGTGGACAAGACCAATCTCAGCGCCTTTCTAAACATCCTGCGCGAAGGCATGCCCATGTACAAGCGCAACGACCCTACCACACTCGTCCTCCTTATCGAACTCCTACTGAAGCACGCGGTCTCCACTTTCACTAAACGCCTTGCTCACAAGCTGACCGTCATTGTGACAATGGTCGATGCCGGTCCCCGGACTCCACAGACAAAGGAACACATGTCCTTTGAGGGTCTGGTCAAGAGGTGGAGCGCGTTGCCTGGCACCCCCAAAGAAGATCCAACACTCGCCGAATGCTACAAGCCGTTTACGGGAAGTTGAAAGCGGACGCGCAATTAAACGCAAGTGACATGCTCCTCGAGTTCTTCGGGGACCTTATCAAGAATTGTCGGGGGGAGTCTCAGGAGGGGCATGGCGTTGAGTCACAGATGGGCGCCTGTATTCTGGCTGAAATGGTGGCTAGGAGACAGTTCTTCAAATACCTCCCCGATTTCTCGACTTTCTCGACCGGGCCTTGTTTCTGGGCGCATGAGTTGGTCTGGTTGTTGAAGCTCAAACGCTGAATCTGGCGTGTGGCACACTACCAAAGGGACGCGCGGTTGCTCGTGATGAAGGGGTTTCCCTCTGTTCCAGAAATTACTTGGGGATAAACTCGCAACCTTCCTCGAGGGTGGCCAGGGGATCCGTGTCGTATGGGTGGGAGACCAAGCTGGGTTTCCTGTACCCGGTGATGGAAAGCCAGCTGTGTGGCCGTCCTCTGCCAGGGCCCGTCTTGAGCAGTTGGCTCCCGCCGTCGCGCTGCCGACTCAACAACAAGACCCAGGCTTCTTTGGCGATCTGGGCCAAAAATTTAAACAAGGAGAAAGTGTCAAACCATGCTTCCACTGCGAGCTTCAACTCATTCACTATTTGCAAACCAACACCCTTACCGTTCAAGGTAACGCAATTGGGATCAGCAAGTTGGCATGCTTTGCATGCGACGCCTATGTCAAAGCAATCACCGAGAACTTTTGGCGGCTTCCGGGTTGTTCTAACAAGTTTCATCATGCTTGGCTCATTCCGCCGAACAATGGGGATGCGGTCGTATGGGTGGTTAAGGACAAGTTGACCCTGCTTGTGACGGACCTGGTGCGTGCGGGGGTTCTGCGTGTGAGGGCTAATAGCGGCGGCTCCGGCAGTAGTGGGGGTGAAAGGAGTGAGGACGAGGATGAGGATGAGGACTTGGACGAGGATAGTGAAACTCGTGTCACGATGGCCTCGAGTTCGCGTTACCGCATCAACAAATAGGTACTGTAGGACCAAGAGTGATTACCAGACTCCGTATGTGCTAGTATAACTTGTGTCATTTGGCTGACTCGGTATGAAATTGTAAGATCTGTTTCGGATCACAATGCTTTGCACAAATCATAGGGTACAGTCTAACTCTGTGATAAATTATCAGTCGCGGGTCACGACGTTGTGCGCGCCAGTCAGTGGTACTGTGACTCTATAGATCTATTGTTCCCCCGTATACAGTCCTTGCTCGAGTTCCTCGAATCCCTGTATCTCATGGGTTAAACCCAAGCGATCTGTACCTGCTCAATCGAGATTCCTGACGCCCGATGTCATTTATCGAATTATGACAAGTCGCACCAACCAAAGTGAGAATTTATCCTTGAACAAACATACGTTGTCGTTAGGAACGCAGGAACGCAACTTACTTGTCTCGTCTACGTAGATCCCCATTCACCGTCACCTCCAAACCATACATGGCAGAGCGGAAAGAAATACTGACGCACAAGCCAGAGGTCCGCTTGGTCGAGATCGGTGACCCAGTACTACAGTTTTGCGATACAGGCAGGCAAAGCCATCGAGGAAGCGACGCGCTCGATCAACGTCCAGGAAAAACAAATCTAATCAGATTTCAGAGTCGAGAAGAGTCTATATCACGCGCGCACAGTCCTCTTCTACGGAAACACGATCCAGTCCGTCCATCGCATCTACGCATTATAAATGTTCCACGTCTATCCCAAGCACAAACGCGCCCCAAATCAGCGCGTGGCGTCAAGCGGGGGAACAAGCTCACCTTCCGCCACTGTAACCCCCAATGATCGTTGATAGGTCCCTCGATTCCCCACGCAAGCCCCCTGAACCACCAAAAGTTGGCAACGATCAGGAACGCAATCGTTCCGAATGCGACGCGCTTCGTGTGGTCCTTCCATCTGGCGGAGAAAATCATATGATCGAGGATGTGTGCGAACATCAGAACCGAGAAATATAGTGTCGGAAGCTGCAGAGAGACGCAACGTCAACGCTAGGTAGAGGAGACGGATGAGAGGGGGTTACGTAGTGATGGATGTAGGTCACTCGGCCCATGATGAAGAAAGGTACTGTTTGGCCATGTCAGTTATGCTTGCATTCCGAACCTTGTACTAAACACGCACGGTAATGCAGGAACCATCCGAGGAAGGCCACTTTACCAACATACAAAAAGTGCGCCCACCCGTCTGTCGCCGACCTTGAGATCACGGGGACATAACATCGATAAAGAAACACTCACTGGCGTCCATGTCGACGTATTTACGTTGTTGACGGAACAAGTAGAAACCAAGTAGCAGGAGCGATGCAATGATACTGACTGAACCGCCCCACCAGATGATAGGCGTTCCCAAGAGGTAATATTTCGGCTGAGTGTCTCCCCAACCGCACATGCGCAATCCCAGCCTCATCCAAGGCCAGTCCGTAGGGAGGGAGGCAAGAATATCTTCCTTGTCCGGGTTAGGGATCAGGGCGTTGTTGGCCGTCATCATCGCAACGTTGAGGTGCCAGAAGTCACGCAGGAAAGGCGACCTGTATAGTTTCATGTCGCCCGCAGGAACTGAAAGGCAACCGTCACCAAAGCGTAGAATAATAAACCTAGGAAGGCACACATACGTCGATCATTCCAGTGACTCTCGATGTTCCAGTACGTGTGCGTGTCGCTGGCATCGTTCTCCTTGACACAGCTCACTTCAAGCTGTTTGAAACCCCACTCCGGCAAAACGGCGTTGGCAGCAGACAGGTAGCATCCAAGCCCCTGGTGTCGGAACCGCATCCTTGTCGTGAGTGAATGAATCTTGTCAACATGTTCGCGAGTTCCGCGGTTGATATCGTCCACGACCTCTACCACCCAATGATCATAGATGTCTCCGACCGTAGAATTGCCGTAACAGGAGACTTCGTGGTTGAGCTTGGTAACTGGAGCCGCGATCGGATGGGAGTGGAGATTCCGTGTGGTAGGAGCGTGCTGGAGTCGAACAACATCACCATCCTTGAGATATCTCAGCGGATCGTTTGGATTGTATTCAGGTTCATCCCAAATGGGAAGGATGGTCCATTGGTTGTTGTCGTCCTTGTAATGATAACAAGTGACTTGTTGCTGGGCAGAGCCAACCGGATAGGTTTGAACATGAGAGTGAAGGAGACCGCCACCCCATCCCATGTTTTTGAGAGTGAGCTTGGAGCCGTATGCGATCTCTGGGGTGTTGTGAGTAGAGCCAAAAGATCGCAACCAAATAGCACGAACCAAGAGGATTTTTGTAAAAGTCATTGCCGACGAGGTGAGCCTGGAACAATGAGCTCATCTGAGCGTCACCCGGACCCGAGTGATTCAGAACGAGGAAGTGCAGCTTGAACGATGCCATGTAAACGAGAATGGGAAGGATGATCAAACAGAGAATCCGTGCTCCCCAATGACGGACTTGGTCGCGCTGTGAAGTTGCGTTAGCACGAAACGAGGGTCCTACAATGCTCCTTACTGTTGACATCCGCAGATCGCCAAATTTGTCCCAGAGGTCCTCGATGGTATACAAACCAACGACGGCGGTGATAAAGAGCCCAACCCATTTTACGCTGGATATTAATCATTACTGATAAGGCGTCGGTGAGATAACAAGGAGGGCTCACCTCGTTACACAACCGATTGAGAAACCCGTCATGGCAAGCCACGTCCACCAGTCAAAAGAGAAAGAGCTGTAACATATATCAGCTCTCCGTCACCCATAGAACTGGAAATACGCACTGATATTGTTGGTTGTGGAATTTGCTCAAGAAAAAGACCGTAGTGAAAGTCAAGAACAATAACATAGAGTCCAACAAAATGAATCGCGAAATACATAACCACGCAACGTCTACCGATCCCATCAGCAATGCGAAACCGACTAGGACGCGAGGAACATACCACACAGAACCATGAGCGTGACCAAATGACAAGCCCACTGACTCAGACCCAACTCGACGGCAGTATACCATCCAAGTGGGACGAGTGCAACACCAAAGGTGGCCATGAAAACCCGCATGGCAACAAAGGGTACGTTATCAGGGTACACCTCACCGCTCTTGAACTCGAAGCCTCCGTCATAGCCCGACAGAAGACCAGCAAGCCCAACGAGCATCTTTCCCAGCGGAGGATGCACATCGAAATAGAACTCGCGTTTGAGGTAGTGCGAGCCGAATTTACCAAAGTGAGCTTCGTCCCAAACGACGGTGTTGGCGAGTCCGATTTTGTGGAAACGAGTCCAACATGAAAGGAGGGTGTATATAGCAGGTGGAAGGTGTTCAAAGTTTTGTTGGATGAATTCGGTCTAGAAGGAGAGCATATTAGTTGACGGGACTTGGTGCGCAGCACTGACACGTACGATGGACGTTGGCGGAGGAGAATACGGTTTATGTATCCGTCCACTGGTGACTCGACCAGTCCCATGTCTGGCCTTGGAGTACACG
The DNA here is from genome assembly GCA_038093975.1 of Chalciporus piperatus. Classification (NCBI taxonomy): domain Eukaryota; kingdom Fungi; phylum Basidiomycota; class Agaricomycetes; order Boletales; family Boletaceae; genus Chalciporus; species Chalciporus piperatus. The sequence goes on from JBBPTG010000222.1 coordinate 18,280, forward strand.
TCCTTTCCTTCATCGTCGTACGGTGCCTCCTTGTCATGTTCGTCCCCGCTCATAAATCCGCCACTACTCCCCGGCCCTCTAGCAATTCGTCGTCTCGTCGACGTGTCCTCGGCCATGTAGTGCAGAGGCAAAGACTCTTCGTGTTTGCCCGACGATGGTGCCCAAGGATGCTGTTGTGTATAGTGGGAAGGGTACTGAACCTCCTCAAAGTCGGATGAAGTACGCGGAGGCGAGCCAGGCGGTGTACCGAAGTTTATTTCAATTTGGGACGGCTTCATCAGCTAACAGCTGTTTTGTCCGCCTTGGATGGGGCCTCTGAAGCCGTTGCGGAGTAGTAGGGAATGGCGGGATGATAACAAGTGGTGGTGGGTCCGTTGTCAAGTTGTCCTAATAGTAATCCTGGCCTTGAACGCCTGTACTTACGCTGACGTGGAAGCAATTGCAAAGCCGCACACTAACCCTCTCAACTCACACTTGCTGGTGCAAGAAAAAAAATTCCAGAAAGAAGCAAATTGAAGCAATACATTATGAAACAGTATTTGATAGGAACATCGAAAATTCTTCACAGCAGACCACACAGCAACCCCCCACCCTGGGCTTACGCCCGCGGTTATCACGCCGACAGGTGACGAAGGTACTGTGCTACCCGAACACGACATCAGACATCAGAAGCACCTTCACAAACCATACAACACTCACCAGTAACCATCGCGTGGTCACGTTCATAGGGCTCCAGCGTAATCTGGGCGATCGGCTTGAATTTGTTCGCTCTGAGCGTCTGCACTTCTTGCGCGAAAACTGCTGATGGTGCCATTGTTGAGTCAATGCAACTGGCTTTTACGGAGATGACGACGTGACCGCCGTCCTTGAGGAAATATTGAGCATTGTGAATAACGATACGGGCTTGATCTGGCTGGGCGACGTCTGCAAAAATGACGTCGACAGTGGAGATCAGCATTCGATATTTGTTTGGTAGACGGGCATCCTCGACGATAGCTGGTGACAGACATTAGCGACGGAGCTTTCAAACCATAGCAGGGTCTGGCTTACGGATGACATTCGTCCGTTTTTTGGCCATGTTGATTAGATCTCGACCTGACCGAGGTGAGAACTCCACAGCATAAACCACACCTTCCTATCAAGAGGAATACCACGGTCAGCGACACAATCCCGAATGCAAAAGTGCGAAAAAAAAACGACAATACTCACCGGACCAACAATATCCGCAACATGGCTAACGCTCGTGCCGCTGGCAGCACCAAGATACAACACCTTCTTTCCAGGAGCGATATAAATATCATCCATACCACCCAACACCCCAGCAGCCAGCTTACTCCGGAACGGATTCCACACACGATACTCTACCTTGGTATCCTCCACCGCGCCCTCGATGGTTATCCGTTTCTCCCCATAAACGCTTTCCCCAGGAACGAGGTTTTTGGTGACAAGGAGATGGTCCTTGCCTTTGGCGATAAAGACACCTTGATGTCTGTGAGGTTCGAGAATGACTCTGGCACCGCCTCTTGCTCCGCCGCGTCCTCCCCTTCCACCACGGCCACCGCGACCGCCTCGATCACCTCCTCCGCGACCTCCTCCACCACGGCCGCCGCGACCGACACCACCACCACGCACACCACCGCCTTAGGAAGGAATATCAGATCGGATGTACGAAATGAGAGATGGAAAACGTACCGCGACCACCGCCTCTACCTCCTCCAAATCCACGTCCACCACCACCACGGTCTCCTCCTCCTCCAAATCCACGTCCACCACCGCCACCTCCTCCTCCAAAGCCACGTCCACGTCCACCGCCTCCACCTCGACCTCCAAATCCACCACGATCACCCGAAGCACCTGTATGATAGAGGTTCACATGTATCAGCGATAAAAGTTCCTTTCTCTTGTAAAATAGTGAGTAAGATACGGAAATATGAAAACATACCGTACGCCATTTATTCTCGCTTTAGGGCTGTCTCGAAAAAAATGAATTTTACCTCGAGAACGGCGCACCTAATCCTTGTTGATCCTCCTGAGCTGTAAACCAAAAATTTGCCAGGAGTGTGTACTTGAAGTAAACAAGTACAAACTCCGGTCACTCAATTGCAATTTAGTTGCCGGAGCACGAGCTTCAACGTATTCATGAAAGCGCACAAGATATCATTCTGAGCATTACGAGTTACACGTATTTACAACTCAAACAACTCGACCTTTCCTCACAACCAGTCCGGGTACCCGCTCGTCGAATTCCATCCCTCCGGAACCTCCCAATCACCCTCACAAGCCAACGCCCAATTGGTATTCTCGATCGTCTCCTGCTGAGCCGCCACGAATGCGTTGACTGAACACATGCCGTGTTCGTGCTCTGGACACCCATCGAGTACGTCCAGGGGAACAACGCCATCGTTGACGATAACACGGATTTGAGGATCCGCCTCAGAGTCGCAAGAGAGGACTGCCCCAAAAGTTATTTAATGCGCTGATCAACTTTCGAAACCCGGTGAGGACTCACGTTGGAACTGGACGTTCGTAGAGAACGGTGCTATTTCCGAACTCTTGAAGGACCGGTCCTCAGGTATATGATCAAGAGGTAAAGGCCCAGTCGCAGCAAAACCCTTTAACCCAAGTGCCACGAGCACTGTCCGAAAAGTCAGCACTTTCCAATTCTAACGCGTGCCTGAACGACTGACCGTTGATGACAGCCACTTCGTGAGTGGCATCAACATACAAGCTGTGACCCAAGGGGAACTGAACAGAGTTGTGCAGCGTCGAGTTCGTGGTACTGTCGAACACCGTGATGGGCGTTTGTGTCAACCTGGAAACGAGCTCTTGGACGTAGCCAATGCCCGAAGCCCTGGCCAAAGGCGATCCAAAGCCCACCGAGTACCTACGGAGGTTCGAATCTGGAGGAACAAAGACGTTGTCCGACTCACCAAAACATGATATCGTACCTAGAAGGGTCGTCAGATGAAATAAATGTACGAGGGACGCTCGTGACACTCACGCATAATGGAATCCCTCCCACTCCTTCACCGTGAAAAGCTCGCAGAACTTGGAGTATCCGAGACCAACCGTCTACGAGGGTCAGAACGATGGGTATACATCGAACGCATAACATTTTACCTCGTAGGCACACATTTCTTGCATGGCAAACACATCCTTCACCGTCAATTCCATACCCTCGACATGTTTCTGGAGGCGTCGAACCGCTTTCCGGAGGTATATCTCTTGCCATTCTCCCATGAACTTTTCACCGCGCCAACCCTTATCAGGGTCATTACCATTGGTGCATGTCAAGTACGGGGCCAAGGTGTTGTTAAACTGAGTAAATATTGATCAGGGATCAAGTACGCAGAGAAATATGAGTGAACGACCAACCCCGGGTTCTTCTATTATGATCACTTGTTGGTATTGGCCCTCGAGGGGGTATCCGAAAAACCCAAGAGCAAAGTTCTGAGCAGAAGCAACCATACGATTCCTGAAACAGCCATGAGCAAACCATTGGGGAAACTAACACACAAGGACTGGACCTACTGTGATTCAGTACGGAAAATTGGAATGATGTTCTCGTCGGTAAAGTTCTGAAAGAGAAGAGTTTGGTCGACGAGTCCACAGCCGTTATGAGTGGTATACCTTGAGGAGGAAGCCATATCTCATTCGCATCGAGACACCCAAGTCATCTGGACTATTGTCTGAGCAACCTCGTTTCGCAGCCAACACGGAACTTACAAAGCTGAGCTCTTCCGAATGGTGTGAGACCTAAAGAGACGAACGTCATGAACATCGCATCGGTCCCACCAAAGACACAACCCAACCTTCCGCGCCAAGCTTGTAGGTCCTGCACGATTGATGAACTCGTGGAACATACTCCAGAATAAAACCTACCAATCGTTAAGGAACTCCAATCGTCCTGAAGCAGTGAACTTCCCATCGAGAGCCCGAAGTCGCGAAGCAAACCCAGCCGGCCCAGTTGTGGCAGCTGAAGAGTGACCGTCGGAACCGACACACAACAAAAACCAAGAAACAAAACGACATACAACCACCAACCGGACCTCTCGCACCGTGCCTGTGCAAAAGGTGTACACCAGTGATCCGACACGTATCCGGCGCCTCGGGACTCGAGTTGATTCCAAACGTTCCTTGCTCGACCGAATACCACGGAGAAAGTGAACCCCAGCTGCGTAAGAGATCGAATTCTCGTTTCTTCTTCTTTTCTCCTTCGCCATGGCCTTTGCCTTTTCCTTTACCTTTGGGAAACTTGTGGGGAACGACGAGATGTGCGGATCCGGAGTGGATGGGGTATGCTGGTGCGGTCGCAGCTACGCCCGGCTCTGCACCTGCATGAGTAGGACCTGGATACCCCACACTACGAACCGTGTCAGTCTGAATCCTTGTCAACACGGTCAAGACGCGAAACTTACTCGGAAGGACGCGGAAACATGCTCGGGACAGCATTCGTAGGGTCAATCGGTGGATAATCATGCCACTCCGGCGTTCCAGGAACGACGTCCCCAAATAAAAACGCGTTCAAAGCATTCCGAGCACTGCAAGACGCATCGAACTTGTCGTACTGCCAGACGCCCGTCAAAGCGACGAGGATACCGGTCAGGAACGCGGTGAGGGTGCTCCAGTTCACCACGCCACGTTCACGGACAGGCTGGCGACCTGGGGTGGTGTCGCCGGGATGAACGCTTGGGGTTACAAAGGTTGGTAAGGTTGTCTTCTCGTCGCCCACCCTGGATGGAGACATGGTCCTTTGGAGGGTGGTCAACCTGACTCCAGCAGGGTCCCAGTACTACTTATATGGAGGTTCCCACAGCATCCCCTGTCATTCCATTCGAGAACCGGAAGCGAGAAGACGGCTATAAGCGAAGAGCGCCATCAGCTGGCATCAGGGAAGCAGTTCAAGCACCCTGGTCGAACAATTCGAAGCTCCGTCAGTGATAGCAACTCGTGAGCAAAGACATGTTCAAAGTTGCATTGCTGGGCCAGTTCAACAGCCCGGCTCCAAGAAGTCGAGCCACAGCCCCTGCCGAGGAAGGAGATTCGGAAATTGCGATCGGAACACAGACATCCCATGGGTTTCCAGACAGGTAAAAGAGATCACCGTAGCTTCTGTGTGGACCTCGAATGGAAGCTATGTTGGTGGCGCGACCATCGACAAGTACAAGCCCGATCGACAGCGAGTATTAGAAAACAAATTAACCCGAAGGCGAAAACGAAAAACGACTACTCCCAGAGCATCAAGAAACTAACGACCCCCATTAGGTACACCCCCACGCCTCGGTCGACCACCCCGTCGACCATATCCACCCCAACCTCCAACATACGCACCAGGTCCCATCAGCCCAACACCTCCAGGCTCACCAAACGTAGCCACGTTCTTCTCTCGCTCTTCTTCTCGGCGTGTACGTCCGCCTCCACCTCTTCGTCCACCTCCACCTCCACCTCGCTGTGGCGGTGGTGGTGGAGCAGAAGCTTGCGTCGAGGAAGAAAGGGAATCGAAAAATGACTTTTGGGGGTTGTAAGCGCGGTCTTCCTTCTCCTCGTCGTTGGAAGGGGAATCGCCCTCGGGGGCAGGCTCGCCTTCTGCACTATCCTTTGTTTTCTTGGGAGCAACGGCAGACTTGTCAAACCGCGCATTGGAGCCTTGGAAATCGAAATCCGTTGAAGGAACTTTCAATTCAACACCCTTGGCGGTGGGTCCATGACCATGGTGCCCGCGACGACCTCCTCTTCCCATTGGACCGCCTCCGTTCGTCGCGCGCAAGTCTCCGATGGCACGCTCAACAGTTTCGAGGGATGCAGTAGCGGTTTGCACGGAGTTGTTGGGACGACGACCATTGGCACTTGTGCTTGGCCCATCGGTAGGAGGGACGGGTGATACAGACTGAGGCTGAGGTACTTCTGGAACGACGTGAGGCTGTTGAGGGTAGGGTACAGGTGGTGGCTGTTGGGGTGGTGGTGGTTGAGGAACCGCTTGTTGCGGGTATGGTGAACCGTATGGCGGAAATTGGGGAGGTGCCATCCCAGGTGCCGATGCCTAAGCGACGCGTCAGCACAATTGCCACAATGTTCGGGTGATTCGTGGGTCAGAAGGAAGGCAACGGAGAGATCCACATGGGGTTTATGCGCTCTCGGAATGATGAGTCTTTGACTCTTTACATCCGTAATGGTTCATCACACGGGGGGAGGCAGATGCCATCATTTGAAGAAAGAAACGCTCACCCCTAGCACTGCAGGGTCATCGTGCACGCTACGACGAGGAGGAGGTTCATCGACAGCGAGATCTTTCACCTCGGAAGCGCGAAAGATGATATATTGGTAAGGTTCTTGAACCGGGGGAATAAACTCATTAGGAGGCCTGTTACACGTAATCAGCACGATGCTCAACACATTTTTGATGAGACGAAGGTCAGTAGGAAGGCAACGGAATGATCCACACGAGTTTTGCGCTCTCGGACGTGCGAGCTTTCGCTCATTTACATCCGTGATGTTTAATCTTTTGATGTCCCAGAGGGACGCGCAGAATGGTGGAAATGGCTCACTTTCGCGATTCCGTCCCCATAGAGAACACTGCGTACAGCATATGAGATAGACCTCAGGTGCGAAAGGACATGGATGCCATACCATTGGAAAGCTGGATAGTCGAGGCAGCTGGATCAATACCAGCCAGAATTCCCCGGTATCGAATATCAGAATGAGAGACGAGAGATATGGGTTTCCTGTGGTGGTCGTGAGCAACATCGGGAGTGTAGGATGAGGTCGTACCCAATGAAACTGAGCGCCATGATCAAGAACTTGGAGGATGAAAGAAACACGAAGGAAACGACCTTCGCGACACTGCCTGCGAGCGGCATCCCAAATGTCTATATTTTCAGTCTCCGATTCAAATTTAACCTTACTCCCTGTTAGGAAACAAGTGCCCCTGATTGTCAAACTAGTCTTTGTCCTTGTAGGATTAGGTCGCTCCTGTAGCTGGGCCAGGGATTGCCGGTTCGCTACTGAAGACAAGAACAGCCGCATCGGTATCGGGCGATCCTGGATCGTCTGCACAACTGTTCTAGTCAACTTCAACCTCCCACCGGGCCAGGTAATCAAGGTTTGGTGATTTCCTGCAATCCGACTGGATTGCACTCGGTGAATCTTTGGAATTGGTCGAGAAAAATTGCGACAGTCTACCCCAGCAACCTGCCGTATTTAACTCATCTCCAAACTCCTTAATCCTCGTTAAAAGGCGCACCGAAGACCTCTGAGCCTCCTGCACGAACCGCCTCCAGCAGCATCCTCGAAGGACCATCTGTACTACTGACGGTCCTTCAATGATACAAAGGCGGGGTGCCCCCCAATGTGGTTCAGAAAATCAGCTTCAGGTGAGGTGTATTTTCGTCATATATGACTGATGGAGTCCGCAGGAATATTGGGCTTGTCAGACAGGGATGGCAGACGCACAGCGTTTCAATGACTGTACTCACGGCACCGGATTGTCTCCAGAGTTCACATGATAGCTCCTGTTACTAACGAAAGCAGACCTCGTTTTCTGGGTATTCCAAGGACGTCGCCTTATCCGCCTTGAACGTACTTGTCGCTTTGCCGGTGGTCTTGATGGTATGTCAGTCAACCGACACATTCCCAACTCGGACGTAATGCTTCCTCTTCACTCAACATGCGTCGATCACAAATGTAATCTGCACGCAACTGGACAGTAATAATGATTCACGAGGCATACAGATAAACGCTTACTGCAATACATGACTAGACGCACCAGCACTAGTGCAACGCTGCTAAATAGAAAGAAAAAAACGCATTACCCTGCACCAGTAAGAAAAAAAAAGTCTGCGTGGCAAGGAAAAAAGCATTCGTAAAAAATACGAGATTGAGACGTTAGAATACACGTGCATGAATGAGACAGAGCCGAGCCTGTAAGACGTGATGTGTCGAATACAACAAGGTTCAACGGGGTCGTTCAAGTCGTCCGACCACGCCTTCAGCTTCTCCTTTTGCATGACCAAAGTCAGACTCTCCAGGTGCTTTTTGTCGAGAATCCCCTGCCGCTAAGACCACGCCGGTAAGGTGAGGATCAATCGGGTCAGATGATGGACCAGACCCTGGTGTAGACGTCGGAGTTGAAGTGGTGGCGGTGGTGGTGGAATCGGCGGGATTGAAATTTCGGAAAGGAGAAGGGGCTATTATGGAACGGTGAAAGCGAGCTCGAAATTCACTCGCGTGGGGTGGAGGTGGATGTTGTTCACCGAAACCGTTGGCTGAGGGGTCGGTCATGTCAGGAAAAGGAGGTCCGGACGGCCCGGCCATGGATCCATCCGCTGCCTTTGCAGCAGCTTGCTGTGCAAAGTGCATACGACGCTGTAATCGTGTTGAGAGTCTACGAAACGGTTGGGAAACGTAAATGAGATGCTTACCTGGTGATCCCATTGATCAAAGGCGTCTGCGATGATAGGTTCCAGCGAGGCAAGATCGTCGGTTGTGAGAGACAACGACCGTAGTAGATGTTGCTTGAGGAGTGGCGCACAGGAGAATGATAGGAGTAGTGTCGAAGCGAAGCTCTGCCCGCCAGTAAGTGGCGGCTGAGGAAACGATGGGTCCTGTGGATTCATCGGATGTTGAGGCTGGATGTCGGGGGGTAGGACTTGCTGATATTCATTTTGCCCATTCACTCTAAACTGGACGTCCTCCATCCCCGCTATTATCTCGCTGGTCATATCTAGACCTAGCTCCCTCATCTTCCGCTGTTTTACCAGGCTCCGGTGTTTCCGTTGTCGTTCTCTAGCGGCTGCCCTGACTCTCTCTCGACGATCAAGCTCCTCTGGAGTCAGTTCTTGACCGGTGAACGTTTCTGGGGACGGTTGTGGCGGCAAAGGTTGTGGGGGAGGTGGGGGTTCGATGGGCTGAGGATAGGACATGGCAACATTCAAATTATTGACGTGACGATCACGCTCTCGCTTCCTTCGTTGCCTCTCCGCAGCTTTCTCCCTTTTCTGTCTCTGGGCAGGTGTTTCATTCTCCCTTGACCCTCGTCTTCGGGTTGACGAGAGGGGGCTGAGCGTACTTTGCGAAGGGTTGTGGTGGACAACCGGATCCATCCCATTCATATCCATTCCCCGGCTTTTGGGCTTCTGGAGAACTTGTGACGGCTCGTTACGGCGGGTAAGTGACGGACGTCGTGACAGACAGTGACCAGGATGTGAGCAAACATCGTCACACTTGCAGCAAAATGTTTAAAAAAAGTGGCGTGAGAACAAAAACAAGACATCTATTACAAATATTTATTTTCAATACAACAATTTAATTGCTTATAGGTCGCTCTCTGCTCAGCATGCTCTCCCGTGCTGGGCCAACGCCGATCCACACTATGGGTGTGCCTAGGAATCCCTCGATGAATTCTACGTATTTCTTGCAGTTTACCGGCAGTTCTTCATAGCTTCTTGCAGAGGTGATCGGTGTTTGCCAGCCAGGAAGCGTCTCGTACGCCACCTCCACCCTCGACAATAATTCCAGATCGGCTACGGCCATGAATCAGATCACAGCTGACAACCTGAGGGTCATCTAACACGTACCAGGGAAGTGCACGAGCTCTTTTCCGTCCAGGAGGTACTTGGTAGCTACCTTGATCTCGGGAAGCCCGTCCAAGACGTCTAGTTTGGTCAAGTTAAGGCTGTCATAACCATTGATAAGGCCGGAGTGTTTCATGACGACAAGGTCCAGCCAACCAGCACGGCGGCGACGGCCGGTTGTCGTACCATACTCGCGACCGACCTCTTGAAGATGCACGCCAACGTCCTATCGAGTCCTCAACGACCATGCGGAATAACAAGGAACGGTAGGCTTACGTTGAGTTGTTCGGTGGGGAATGGTCCGCCACCAACCCGAGTGGTATACGCCTTGATTACACCAATGGTGGTCCCGATGGCCTTTGGGGGAATCCCGAGCCCAGTGCAAACCCCACCGATGGTCGTCGAGGAGGACGTGACATAGGGATACGTTCCAAAGTCAAGGTCAAGCATGAGAGCATTCGCTCCCTCAACGAGGACCTTCTTCTGTGCTGCCAGAGCACCATGAACATAAGCGACGCTGTCTACGACGAATGGTTTCAGTCGTTCAGCGAGGCGCTGTGGGAAAGGATGTGAGTGGGACACTGCTCTGCGATGAGGTCATGCACAATAACTACCTTGTACCGTTCGATCTCGCCTCCCGTGTCGTAGTCAAAGTGACCATAGCGCTTGAAACGACCCTCTACGATCTTGCGGAATTTTTCGGCAAAAGTATCGGGGTCAAATAGATGGTGAACGCGGAGACCAGAGCGCGAAGCCTTGCCAGAGTAAGCGGGGCCAATACCCCTCTTAGTTGTGCCAATGCTATAACAACGTTAGAGCTTGAATCGTGAGAGGGACAAGACAATGCAGACCTGGAGCCACCGAGTTCGACTTCCTTCAAGCCGTCTACAATTTGATGAAAATCAAAGACGAGATGAGCTCTGTCGGAAACGAAGAGGCGATCAGAGCATCGGAGACCTGTGATGGTGTCAGTTCGGCGCGGAGATGAATTGGATAATCTCTCGTCACCTTGCTTCTCCAGCGCATCCAGCTCTTCAAAAAACGAAGGGACATGAATGACCACCCCATTCCCGATGAGGCCAACGCATTTAGGATTTACCAGACCTTTTCATGCATGATCATCAGTTCACGATTGACTACAGATGGTGTCACATACCACTCGGGAGTAGGTGAAAGGCGAACGTCGTCGGGACTCTCTCGGGTCCCATAGGGACAACGATGGTGTGTCCTGCGTTATTACCCCCCGCACATCTTGCGCAGACGTCGAAATCCGCCGAGAGGATGTCGACGAGTTTGCCTTTACCCTCGTCTCCCCATTGTGAGCCAAGAACAACGGTCACTAAATGGATAAATCAGCGACACATGCACCGTAAAATTTGTCTGATGAAACCTACCAGGCATGTCTGGGACCGATGTTCCACCAATGCAGTACTGCGTGAGGACTGTCGTGGAAGAAAACCAAGACTTGTGTAGCCCGTCTTCTCCGATAGCGGCGGTCCGATATGTGATGTCTCGAAAAGGCAACTAACCGTAGCCGAAACGTCCGAGGGAGACGGAAACCTTCTGACCACGGTCCGCTCGTAGTATACACTGAAAACATGCCGACCTTTCAATCAAACCCGCTAAATACCTCTAAATTCCACAGAAACATCAAACGACACCCTGCGCTTTTCGGTGTACCATTCGTTCTCATCGTCGTCGGCGCGTCGTTTGTTCTCCAACCATTCACCCAAACAAGATATGACTTGCAGTCCCAGAAGATTAAACAGGCGAGTTCACGTCGAAAACAAGCTATCTCTGATAGATCGTCATTCTAAACTCTGTGCAGCTGTCCCAACAGGAAGCTCTGGGACTCGACAGGTCGAAGAAGAAGTTCGATATTCGGGAAGAATACTACGTGCGTGTGGATTCTGTGTGGGGTTGCCCAATACTGATAAAATATCCCAGAAATTGAGCGCGATGGCCGAGCAGGAGTGGGAGCCGAAGAGAATCGCGCGGCCAAGCGACGTTCCAGAGTGGGGCGTACCACCCACTCGACCAGACGTATTCCCCGACCAAATTCCGGACTCCAAGACCAAGCAATGAGGCGGTCCTGAATTACATATGGTGTGCGATATGTGCTACATCACTGGAAGACCAACACCCAAGTGCTGCGGACGAGGAGAGCAATATGGATGTCGGTGAGATATTCTTCGGGATTGACGTCGCGCGTTTGCATAGGACAGGGTAACACTCCAACTGTATGGGCTACCAACGGTCTCTAACAGATCAAGACAGTGCTCTACTAATACATTGATGGGTTTGCTGCATGTAGTACCTTGCTCATCCCAGCAGCTCCACTGGACCGAAACTTATGCAACTGTATAGGACCTGAATGCCCTTCTCGCATGACTCCTGTTCCCCCCCTGAGAACTCTTGGACAGGGCGACATTGCACGTCGTCACTGATCGCTGAATCAAGCATGACACCCTCTACGACGATGCAGTTGGCGATCTCGTGCATTTTTACACAACCCTACTCTGAAAATAAATCGACGGTCCACCCCCCATTCTCGAGCCCGGTTGCGGAATGTCGGCGAGGACCCTCTGCTCCTTGCTATCAGCACAGTAAAAGCGCAGGCGTGTCCCAAACGTGCTCACACCCCACAACAGGGGGATCATGCAGTCTTTCATACGACCCGTTCTATGGTATAGAGCGTGCTCCCGGTCCGCTTTTTCGCGCCGATCGTTGTCAATGGGGTTGGCATCATCGTTGGCTTGCACGGTGAGAACTAGGCGCTTGTATGAACGGTAGCCGAAGCGTGTGTCCTTGTTCTTCAGGCGCCCACATTGGTTGGACGCGAGGAAATGGACGAGCATTGGCCAAGCAGACTGCAGCCGAGCTCATCGACTATTTCAGCGCTTATGGGCCCGCCCGGCCTGGCTCACGTTGGAGTCATGTCCATGCAATCCAAAATTAGTACATTATGGCGGTCCAAGTGCACAAAAATTCCCGCGCGCACTTTTCGATGTAGCGCGCACTATTTGGAGGAGCGCGCACTTTTTTTTTGAGTAGTCCATTACATTGTAGTAGTATTTCTCAGTAATATCTACTAGTAGTACTACCATTACTCCTAGTACTTAGATTGACTTGGTACATTATCCGTAATATGAAGGCCAAAATGACGGGTTTCGACTCTTCAACCAGACCGTGAGAATCTATTGACTTATGAAGGCATTCCCATCACATCATTGCTCAGACTTTCCTCCTGGATAATGATTCAACGGCCCTCCGGGCAACCCTGGACCCGCCGCCAGACTCGCAGTTCAACATGCCCTCGTTGCAACTGTAACAATGAATGGGGCCATGGGAGGCATCTAAATTTTGTCACATTCACATTTTATTGTTCGCCAGGTCTCTGGCAGGCTGGAATCATCAAAGTAATTACTGTAATTACTATGATGCTGAACACAGCAGTGGTAGTACCTATGTCAGATCACACAGACAAAATCACGAAGGGCAACTCATTGACGGTCAGGATACGGAGCAAACAGTGAGATGAAGGCAACAACAGTCCTAGTCAACACGATGGAGGGAGAGGAGAGCTGTGGAGCAACAAGAATACAAGCTTTGAAAAAGGGGTTTCGTTGCTGACAAAGACGGTAATCCGGACCGACATCCCATCAGTGGACGCACAATTTTGAAAGTGAGACCTGGACCACTTTCGGGTCCAGGAATTCTGTTGGCTCACTCGGCTTTTGAAAATGCCTACATGCATGGATGATCCTGAGATGCTATTTAAGTCGAGGACCTTGCATGGGTATTGCGAACAACGTCAGGAAGACATTCCAAGGAGTAGTCTATGTTGAGGTGACGGGGATGCCTTCATAAGTCAATAGATTCTCACGGTCTGGTTGAAGAGTCGAAACCCGTCATTTTGGCCTTCATATTACGGATAATGTACCAAGTCAATCTAAGTACTAGGAGTAATGGTAGTACTACTAGTAGATATTACTGAGAAATACTACTACAATGTAATGGACTACTCAAAAAAAAAGTGCGCGCTCCTCCAAATAGTGCGCGCTACATCGAAAAGTGCGCGCGGGAATTTTTGTGCACTTGGACCGCCATAGTACATCAATGATCATGGCGCCTGAATGGGTGACGCAGCACTCGCCGCATGACAGCACTGCCCCTGCGCGCAGATATAAGACCACCGCGCTTGAGGATCAATCGATAACTGCCCAAACCCTTCCGAATCTTAACCTAGTACACCTAGTGTTTAAAAGTCCAGTTAAGTTAAGTTTTTGTACCTCTTTTGACAAAACTGTAACTGTAACTGGTTATCAATTTCGGCAAAATCAGTTTAACTGAACTGAAACTCTACATAACTGTCATATCAGTTATGGTCCAGTTTGTGACCGGTTTGTGACCGGTTTGTGACCGGTTTTTTGTAATAACTGGACAAACATTAGAAAGCCCTGATTCTTAGCTTTAAAATGACCCCTGGATCATGTGATTTGGTTCAGTCCTTGAGAAGATATGCTCATTTTATTATATTACCATGATTATCATATGTTTTGGTGGATATAGCATTGGAATGGAGGACAAGTTAAGGAAAATACAAGCAAATATGTAATCTCAGCAGTGCAAATTAACATGTGTATTTGAGTTGAGTGTGTCTCAATCAGTAATTTCATCAGTTTACTTCAATATTCAGAGAAAAAGTCAAATAAGGTCAGAGAAATTTGTAAAAAATCAGGAAAAATAGTGGTAGATGACCATATATAGGTTATTATTTATAACCAGTTATAACCAGTTTGTGTACAGTTTTGTAAAATTTTGGAAGTGACAAAACTGTAACTGAAACTGGACGTAACCAGTTACAATTTTTCACCCAGTTTCAGTTATATTTCGCTCCAGTTAAGTTAAGTTTCGGTTTTTTTCCAGTTATGTAACTGGACTTTTAAACACTAAGTACACCCCACTACCAGTGATTTCCACAATGCCCCCCAGAGGCCCGCCTAACAAGCAGAAAAACACCCCGGAGCAAGCGGAATTGCTTTGGAAGGTGTGTACAAAACTCATTATCTTCGTGTCGATGAGCTCGCGCCACATACCTGTGAACAAATGGGCCCACACTTCTGGCAGGGCGAGCAAATGGAAATCATGGGCAATCTTGCGTTGCTTAAGTTTCTTCGGACTGTAACGCCTACTACTCCCCCCCTACCTACTTCTACGACGACTTCTACGACAAACGACCTCTCGCGCATGCTAAGCTGGATCGCCTCCTCCTTTGTGAGGGAACCTAGTACATCAGGAAAAACCTCCCGTGGATAATTCTCTGGAATACTAACAATTTCCAGAAAAAGTTAAAATTTTCACAGAATTCCTTGTATTCTTCAGATTTGTTGATATTTGTGATAAATACTTGAACCTCCCAGGATGTGTATTAGATGATATTTGTCAAAATTTCACAGAATTCTTTGTATTCTTCAGATTTGTTGATATTAGTGACATTTTACTATGCATTCATGGAAATGTGTGTTAGGATTGAGTATAGTAGTAAAGTGTACAAAAAAGCGTACTAAAAGTGTAGTCAAAAGTGTGGGAAAGTGTGTTTTGATTAGTGTAGTAAAGTGTACAAAAAAGCGTAGTAAAACAGTAGTCAAAAGTGTAGTAAAGGTGTAGGGATTAGTGTAGCAAAAGTGTACAAAAAAGCGTAGTAAAAGTGTACTTAAAAGTGTACCAAAGTGTGTAATAATTGAGTGTACCAAAGTGTACAAAAAAGCGTACCAAAGCATACTTAAAAGTGTAGTAAAGTGTTTAGTAATTGAGTGTACAAAGTGTACTTAAAGTGTGTAATAATTGAGTGTAGCAAAGTGTACAAAAAGTGTACTAAAATTGCCTAATGAAGTGTAGCCTCATTCCCTAATCGTTGGACTTGTCAAAAATCCGCGCGAGCAAGTCACGTGACTACGTTGAACTTGCCGCGTCGTCAGCACTTTCGACTTGTGTTCTCACCACCTACACCACCTCACTCGACTCGAAAACAAAGCCAGCGAGGGCTCAACAGCCCCGCCGGCTTCGACAGGTGAGTTTTTGTTGAACTGGTGTCATCCTAAGCCATAAGGCTATGGACTACCAGAGCAGCATACTGCGTAGACACAAAGGGAGTTTGTGGTCGCTCACCTGATTGCAACGTTGTGGTTGTGGTTAAAGAGTTGTATTAACTCAGATCGACTGAGTTTGAATATATAAGTGTACAGTGGTGATTACCTAATCAACTATCGTTTATAGAAACGTAGTGAACTATACACTTTGAGCGTAATACGTTCAACACTCCCCCATGCTTAGTGTACGCTAGTATATGCGAGCATAGTAAGAATGTATATTCATGCGCACAAACTAATCGGCGCGATGTATCACTAGACCAAGGAGTGAACGGAACTTCTCGAATTTGATATAACCCAGATTCTTAGTAAAGATATCTGCAGGGTTTTCATTTCCTTCGATGTAGAAAAGTTCAACGTGCTTTTCCTCGATTGCATCACGAATTGTGTGATAAGCAATACGTATGTGTCTATGCTTTTTCTGGTTGACGGGATTTTGCGATAAAAATATCGATCCCTGATTGTCGCCACAGAGAGGAACGGGTTTGAGATTATATCCCAATTCACTCAGCATTTGCTTTACACCAATGATTTGGTTGCAGCAATTAGACAAAGCAATGTACTCAGCTTCAGTGGTACTGTTCGCTGTATTCTTTTGAAGATGCGAATTCCACATGAAAGCTGCATTCGCGAGTTTCAGGAAGTATCCTGTCTGCGAGCGTGAACGTTCTGGATCAGCTCCGAGATCAGAGTCAGAGAGTCCGATTAAACCAGAACCACTCTTTCCATCGTATACGAGAGCATAGTCTCGTGTTCCCTTTAGGTACTTCACGATATAGAGTGCTTTATCGAGATGCTCTTGAGTCGGATTTGCCGATTGTCTCGCAAGTTGAGTAACTGCGTAGGCAATGTCCGGGCGTGTGCCGAGCATGATGTAGAGTAGGGATCCGATGACCACTTGGAAACGCGTCCGTAACACAGGGTCAACATCTTGTGTGTTTTTGATCGGATAATATCCCTGAGGCAAAGGGGTGCGTGCTGGTTTTGCATCTTGCATACCGCAACGTTCAACCACCTTATCAAGGTAATCGCATTGATCAACAAAGATCAAGCGTTTGGATCGGTCTCGACGAATTCTCATGCGGAGAAATTCATTTGTCTCACCGAGATCGCGGCATTCCCATCGTTTCATAAACTTTGCTTTGAGTTGATCAATCTCAAGCTTGTTGGGACCGCAAAAGAAGGCGTCATCCACATAAACAACGACATAGACTTTGCCGCGTGTGTAGACATAAATGCCTGCGTCTGAGTAAATCTTTTTAAAGCCTAGTTCCTCCATAGACTTCTTTAATTCGCGCCACCATGTAATACCAGCTTGTTTAAGGCCGTATAGTGCGCGTCGAAGTTTGAGAACTTTGCCGGCTAACTCAGGTGTGGCAAAACCTTCTGGAAATTCCATATAGATTTCTTCTTCCAGGGGACCATATAGATATGCGGAACGCACGTCTAGTCCAGTGATGTGCCAATCTTCTAGAGCGGCGAGTGCAAGCATCATTCGCACTGTCTCAAATCGGACAACTGGAGAGAAGATCTCATCGTAATCAATTCCTTCGATCTGGGAAAATCCCTTCGCAACCAATCTGGCGCGTTTACGACCGTCGGTTTTGACGTCAAAGACCCATCGGTTTTTAATGACTTTCCGATTTTTAGGTCTGTCGACTACTTCATACACTTTGCGTTCCTTGAGCATTTGCAATTCTGTTATAGTATTTAAAAACTTTTCAAACTTTTGCCTACAACGGTATTCGAACTCTGGACTTTGTCTACAACTAAAGGGTCAAGCCGGATTCATCTTAATCCGCTCCGGTAGTCCCTGTAGCATTACATAAACTATTACATAAGCCGGTCACGTGACAAAGGTCCAGACTTAGATGAGTCAGCAATGATGTCATGGCCTAGACCCTAATCAAGTGCCTGGTACCTTTTCTTATCATCTTACCATTTACCTTATTTATCTTTCCCTTTGTGTTTTCCTTATTCGGCTGTTGGTCTGTGCGCACTTCTCAATAGTATATAAGTAGCCCTGTACTTATCACAGACCCCAGTCTAATCCATTTGTTGCTTCACCGCAATTAAGCTTTAGTACTCAGCATATTCCTTCGCAAGGCTTAGTGTTGCCTTAAGTCCCCGCTGTGTTGTGACCCAGTCATAACACTTGGATTAGACTTGAAAACACCGCCCGGACTCTAGGGCTAAAGAGTTGGTCAATAAGCATCGTTTGTGTACGTGACACACAGGAGAAAACAACTCCATCCACTGTTGTCTATACGGTCGTCCGCCGTTATAAATAAGGATAAAGTTGCTGTTCCCCATAGTGCACAAGGGGCTTTTTGATCGTTCGAGACGTCTTGGGGTCCGCTCACGCGCAAACCCTCTGACTGTAGACACGATCCGGGTTCGCGTGATCACCCGTTGACGTCACGCATTCGCCTTTTGGCTATTCTATTCTTTTGGGCCAGCCTTTAGTGCCCCGTTTCTGTTATCCTCCGTACTATAGCATTTGTTCGAAGACCGGATTGGGATCGTGCCCAATTGCGAAGGACGACAAGGGAAAAGCGCGTCGCCGCCCCCTTGGCTGAGTCATACGTAGCAACGTAAGCCGGCAGCACCGCCGAGGTATAAAGATAGAAAACAATAAAAAATAGTATCCTGTATTACGATAGCTTTTGCTGCTGCTCGAAAATAGAAGTTCGAGAGTAGTATATGTGTAAAATCAAATCAGATCTTGGGAAAATTCCTGAATCGGAGATTGAAGATGCTCATGCCAAAGAGCTTCTGAAAAAGGCAATAGATTACAAAATCTATTATCAGGCGCAAATCAACACCAATGTTGATGAGCAAAATCTGACCAACACGATCGACACTTACCGAAAGTTGGGTCGAACTTTCGAACGTATCGTCGTTGAACGCGGTGCACCAGTTCGTCAGGCACCCGCGACTGCGCCAAGGCCTTCATCATCATATCCGTATCTCCCCCCTCGTTACCCAATTGCATCACGCCCGCTCCCACGTCCCCCCGCTCCGTATGCGGCCCCCCGTTTCACTCCTACAGGCACACAGCCTGGTCGTGGAGCCCCGATGGATCTGTCGGCACAGCAAATGCCAAGACCGCCGGTTCACGGCAATTGTTTCAATTGTGATCAGCCTGGTCACTTTGCTAACGCTTGCCCGAAACCGCGCCGTCCCCGTCAGAGACAAGTCGTTATGTGGGATCCCTATTCTCAACAATACGTTGAAACTTCCCTGCCGTTTGACAACCGGCAGATGCCCTTCGCAGGTACCATCCCTGCACCCTACCCTCCCCAATCTTCCCCCTACCCCGCTGGCCCGTCCACCAGCACAAGTTACATGTCGCATCAAGCGGCATATACCAATCAAGAAGCGGAAGTGTACTGGCGCGACCGCATTGAATCAGAAGCCAAGGCACAGGCAGCCGAAGCTTTAAAAGGAAACAGCCAATGAGAGAAATGGGTTCTCGGCGGCTCGGACATAGTTTACCAAATGGTTGTATTAGTACTACTCCTTGTGTTCCGTTTCAATATAACTTTTCTTTCTTCTGAAAGGGCGTCCCTTAGTGGCGTGGCGACAGAAGTAAAACAATTCGTGCTTAATTCCCTTAAGGTAAAATATTCGAAAAAAGAAATCCCATCAAAAATACATGTAAGGAATCAGAATCGGAAAAACGAGCTGGATCTCGCTATTACTATTATGTACGATAAAGGGGAGCAATGGAAGAAAATGGAGTTTGCCGCTCTATTGGATTCCGGCGCAACCGAAACGTTTATAGATAAATCATTCTGTGAGCGACATGGTTTGACACTGGAAGAACTTCCTTTTCCTATTCCAGTGTATAACGCCGACGGCTCAGAAGGAGCGATAGGCGGTGTCACTCACAAGGTTTCACTAGTTTTAGGACACAATGGACATTTTGAGCATATGGACGCTTTCGTTTCTGTACTTGGCACTCATCACATGATCATCGGCTACGATTGGCTCGAGAGGCATAACCCTGAAATTGATTGGGTAGCCAAACGAGTACGATTCACACGCTGTACGGATCAGTGCAAAGTAGTCAACTATCATTTGAATCGTTCTTTTTCTATTCGCAGAGTGTTTGAGGCGGGGCTCACCGAGAAAGTCCCAGTAGAACTCCACGAATACTTAGATGTCTTTTCAGAGCAAGAGAGTGAGCGTATGCCTACCCGAAAGGCGTGGGACCACGCAATAGATCTCAAGCCTGATTTCGTTCCTAAAAAGGGTCGGGTGATTCCGATGTCCGAACAGGAACTTGATGACATCAAAAAGTTCATTGATAAGGAGTTATCGAAAGGATATCTTCGTCCGTCGAAATCCCCTCAGACATCTCCTGTTTTCTTTATTCCAAAAAAGGATGGTAAAAAGAGATTAGTTATGGATTATCGTTACGTAAATGAGGGAACTGTCAAGAATGCTTACCCTCTTCCCCTCATTTCTGGACTTATAGACCAGCTCAAAGGAGCTGATATGTTTACTAAAATGGACCTACGTTGGGGTTATAATAATGTTAGAATAAAAGAAGGCGACGAATGGAAAGCGGCTTTCGTTACTCCATTCGGCGCTTACGAACCAGTTGTCATGTACTTTGGACTTACGAACTCTCCCCCCACATTCCAACAAATGATGAACGATCTATTTAGCGATCTTCATGGGGTCCTTATTATTTATATCGACGATCTCATGATCTTTACGTTCGGAAAAACTAGAGCAGAGCACTTAGAAATAGTTAAAACCGTATTGCAACGTCTCAGAGAGAACGATCTTTACGTAAAACCAGAAAAGTGTAGCTTCGCGGTGGATTCCGTAGATTTCTTGGGAATGGTTATCTCCCAGAAAGGCGTAGAGATGGACACTTCAAAAGTACAGGCTATTTTGGATTGGCCGGCGCCAACTCGGTTGAAGGGTGTTCAGTCCTTTTTAGGATTGGCTAACTTCTATCGACGCTTCATTCAGGGCTTCGCTGACATTGCTCGTCCCTTGAATGACCTCACCAAAAAGGACACACCATACCGGTGGGGACCGGAGCAACAGCAAGCTTTTGACAAGCTGAAGCAGCAATTCACTACCGCTCCGCTTTTAGCTTATCCTGACCGCTCTAAAGAAGTCAGAGTAGAAACGGACGCTAGTGATATTGCAACGGGAGCTGTGCTCTCGGTTAAATGTGATGATGGCCTCTGGAGGCCTTGTGCCTTCATTTCCCATTCCTTTAGTTCTGCCGAGAAGAACTACCCGGTTTATGACAAGGAGCTTCTAGCTGTCATTCGGGCTTTGCAGGAATGGAGACATTATCTAATGGGTCGAGAACATTTCGAGATTTGGACTGATCACAAGAATCTCGAATATTGGAAATCTCCCCAAACTCTGAGCCCACGTCAAGCACGCTGGAATGCGTTGCTCTCAGAGTATAATTACTCGATTATTTATAAACCGGGTGCTACAAATGGAAGGGCTGATGCTTTATCTCGTCGAGAAGATCACGGAGAGGCAGATCCCGACCATAACAAAAATATTACTGTCCTTCCTGCTTCTGTTTTTATTAATACGGTTACTCTTTCTTCACCTATTTACGACGAAATACAAAACGAATCAGAAAAAATAAAAAATGATACTTTAGATGGCTTTGTTTTTGACGAGGGGTCTATAGTATTTAAAAATGACAAAAACAAAGTTTTCGTTCCTATTTCTTTACGTACTAAACTACTCACAATCCTTCATGATTCTCCTATTGGCGGCCATGGTGGCCAAGGACGTACTTTGCATCTGGTTACTCGTTATTTCTCGTGGCCTGGTGTCACAAAGGACGTTAAAACATACGTAGAACATTGTCAGACGTGCGCCCTCACGAAGGGAAAGTCAACGGCACAAGCTGGCAAATTAATTCCCCTTCCCGTTCCGAAAGAACCATGGAAGGATATATCTATAGATTTTACCACGGGTTTTCCCAAATCACGTGGCTTTGATGCTATTTGTGTAATTGTAGATCGCTTCTCTAAAGAAGTAGAGTTTATCGCTTGTAAAAAGACAATTTCTTCGAAAGAATTAGCTATTCTATTTAGAGACAATGTTTGGTGTAGACACGGACTTCCCTCTTCGATT
>JBBPTG010000223.1:0-40028 GCA_038093975.1 Chalciporus piperatus
CCTTAGCTTCACTTCCTGCCCTTCCTCTTGGCAGCGCTACCCCTACTCGTGAGTCTACCTCCTACCCTTTTTCTTCCTACCACCTTCCCTCTGCCACACCTCCTTCCTACCCGGCATTCACTGTTCATACTTTCCTGTCTTGCCGCCTACCTCCTATGCCCTTCGCCCTTTACCCGTTCTGACCTCCTCTGGCAGTCTTGCCCGCTCGGGATCTGATAACCGACCCTTCTCATCTCCTTGGGCTGGTCTCCCGCCCTCGTCCTCCCCCCCTTTCCGCTCCTCCTACTGGGAGCTCCTCGTCCCTCATCGATGTGGACGACCTCATCGATCACCCTCACGTCGTGCGCCTCTTGCGCGAGGGCTGGTCCACCCACATCCCTATTCATTGCCTAGCCTCTGCTTCCTCCCGCGCTCTCTCCCACTTTACTGGGACTGTGCCAGCAGTGAAGGATGAGGACGAATTCCACATGTCGAAGGAGGTGTACCGCGAGGGGGCCGCCATATTCCCCCGTCTCATTCGTGCTCATCTGCCGAATACCAATGCGAATGCTATCGCTGATGCATTCAAGGCTCATTTCTCCCGCATTACCTCCTCACACGATTTCTCTCGCGACTTTGAGGTTTGGAAACTCTACTGCATCCATTTCCGTCGCACCTACGTTCAGAACTCCTCCCGTTTCAACCCGGCTGACCTGCACTTGGGCCTTCGTTCTTGGTGTCATAACCAGATCAGGCTGAGGGAGGACGTCTCTCAGGCTTCTCGCCTCGACGCCATCGAGTCTCTGGTTCGAGGTCTGCCCTTTCGGGCCTCATCCTCAGGCTCGAGACCTCCCGCTCCTGCCCCCTCCATCTCGTCCTCGTCGTCCTTTCCTTCGAGCAGCAGCGCTTCCTCTGTCACCGCTGCTCGTACCCCCTCTCGTACCTCCATCCCTTGGGTTTCCGAGAAGCACGGCAAGTGTTTCGTCTGCCTCGGCCCCCATTTCACCAAGGAATGCCCCTCCCCCTCTAACGGTTGGGTCACGCGCAACTCCAAGGGCGTCTGGGTCGACGCCCAGAGTCGCTCGTATTGCTACAACTATAACGGCTTGCGAGGCTGCTCGGTGTCCTCTGGCGACTGCAGGCACCGTCACCTCTGCACCGTCTGCGGATCGAGCGATCACAACGCTCAATCCCACCCTTCCGCCTGAGCTTTTTCCCATTGTCACTCCTCTCATCCCAGACAAGTGGGAGGAGCTTCTTCGGGCCTGCGGAGACTCTGTCTGGTCTCGTTTCTCCGATATCCCGCACGGCCTGCGTTTCGGTTTCCGTCTTGGCGTCTCCTCCTCGATTTCTTCCACTTTCATGCCCCCTAACCATAAATCTTCCCTCGATAATTCCGACTTTGTCTCTGCGCAGATCCATAAAGAGATCGAGGCCGGTCGCTACTCTCTCCCTTTCGATCCCGTTTCTCTCGAATCAACCGTTGGTCCTTTCCGCACGTCGCCGCTCGGCGTCGTTTTCCACTCTGTTTCTGGTAAGCCTCGTCTGATTCAGGACCATTCCTTTCCTCGCAACGACCCTTGCCTACATTCTGTCAACTCCGAGATCGACTCATCCGCTTTCCCCTGTGATTGGGGCTCATTCTCTGATTGTTTCCTCCTCGTCGCACGTGCTCCTCCTGGGTCTGAGGTCGCCGTTTTTGACGTTGATGCTGCCCATCGTCGCATGCCCGTCTCCCCCCTGGATCGCTTGCATGTCTGCATTCACTGGAACGGCAAGGTTTTCATTGACCATTGTTGTTGCTTTGGGTGCAGCAGCTCGTCCGGGATCTTCGGGCACTGTGCGGACGGCATCTCTTGTGTTTTTCGTTTTCGTTCCGTCCAGGATCTCATTAACTGGGCCGACGATTTTGCATTTTTCCGTTATCCTTCTGGCGTGTCCCCTGATGGATCCTTCATCGTTTGTCTCCGCTTCCTCCCCTACCCTCTCTCGCTGACTTCACCCAGTTTCCCTACGACGCCTCCCTGATCTGGGACACTGCTGCCGAGCTCGGCTGGCCTTGGGCGCCTAATAAATTTCTCGATTTTGCCTCCTCCTTTCCTTATCTTGGCTTCGTTTGGGATCTCGCACATAAGACCGTTTCACTGCCTGAAGCTAAGAAGGCCAAGTACCTCGTCCGCCTCGACTCTTGGCTTCCCTCCCTATCTGTTTCCCACCACGACTGCGAAGTCCTCATCGGTACTCTTAATCATTGCACAATCATCCTCGACGGTTCGCGTTCCCGTTTACCTGCACTTTATCGCTTCGCTGCATCTTTTCGTGACTCCTCACGCTTCGTTCGACGTTCGATCCCCCAGGCCGTCATCCTTGACCTGGACTGGTGGCGTTGCCAATTCAGTTTGCCCTTCTGTGGTCGCCATCTCTTCGTGCCTCCTTCCCCTCATTCTAGCTCAATTTTCGTCGACGCATCCACCTCTTGGGGAATCGGCTTCGTTTTCGAGGACCGAGGACTGGCTTGGTGTTTGTCTCCAGGCTGGAAATCGGACGGTCGCGATATCGGCTGGGCAGAGATGGTTGCTGTCGAGCTAGCCCTTCTCGCCGTCGTCGCCGCCGGTTTCCGTGAGGTCCACTTCATCGTTCGTTCCGATAACCAAGGCGTCGTTGGTGCCCTTGCCGCTGGTCTTTCTCGCAATTCACAGCAGAACACCGTTCTGCGTCGCATCCTTAGTGGTTTCCTCGATCATCGTATTTGGTTTTCTGTTTCATATATTCGCTCGGCTGACAACCCTTCCGACGCACCATCTCGCGGTTCTTTTCCCCGCTCCCTTCGTAACTTTGCGTTCACGCCCACCTTGCCAGCTCCTCTTCGACCCTTCCTCTCCTTGGTGCCCATTCCTTCTCATTCACGCCGTGTGGTTCCCTGATTCTTGTGTCTCTCTTTTTGTTACTTATCCTACTCGATTCTGTACTTCTTCGTTTTGTAGCAATATATTGTCATTCCATCTGTGCCTGCCAGTCTGATTCGTGGCCCGGTCAGCCGCGCTGACCTCGTGAGCCTGCACGCTCTTCTGCTCCTTCCTCATGCCATGTCAGCTTACTCGCACCCCCACCTGGCCCATGCCATTTCCGATCTGCTACCTTCCGCTTGGGCCCCCTCGACCCTCAAGCTGTATCACCGTGGCGTCGTCCGTTTCCGTTCCTGGGCCGCTTCCGAGGGCATTCCACCCCTTCTCTGTCTTCCCGCTAGCGAATTTGTTCTCTGCGGCTTCGTGGCTTCCTCAGCTCGCTCTCGCTCGGGTGGTGCTATCTGATCTGACATAAACGGCGTCCGGGCCTGGCACATCGTCAACGGCGTGTCTTGGTCTGGTGGCTTGCGCCTTGAATATTGCCTGAAATCTGCAGACCGTTGCACCCCGGCGTCTTCGCGTCGTGCTATCCGCCCCCCGGTGGTGCAGGAGATGCTTGACGTTCTGTGCTCCTCCCTGGATCCTTCCACTCCTCTTTTCGCTGCAGTGCGCGCTGCCGCTTGTTTCTCGTATTGGGGCCAGTGTCGCCTGGGCGAGGTCCTGCCCGATTCCATCAGGGGATTCCTACCTTCTACCCATCCCACTCCCTCTTCCCTTCGTCCTTGTACCGCCTCGGGGCTTTCCCGCATCTGCCATCTCCCCTTCACGAAGACTGCGAAGCAGGCTGGGGAAGACATCTTCCTGGGCGCTCAGCGGGGCCCCTCAAACTCGCTCGCGGCTCTCGACATCCATCTCGCTTTGAACTCACCTTCCCCTTCCGACCACCTCTTTTCTTATGTCGTCGAGGGCGTTGGTCGCATTCCCCTGACGAAGCGTAAATTTCTGTCGGTATGCAATGCCGTTTGGTCACCTCTGGGTTACCCCAGCATCTCTGGTCACTGTTTTCGTATTGGCGGCACCACAGAGCTATTGCTTCGTGGTGTGCCACCTCACCTCGTTCAGTTGTTGGGTCGTTGGCGTTCCGACGCCTTTCTTCGTTACTGGCGCTTTGTTGAGCATATCGCGCCAGCGCACGTTGAGCTTCTGGGAGATCGTGTTTCGTCGCTACCCGCTGTGCTTCCCATTCTGCCTCGTAGTTAGTCGTGCGCACTGTCTTTACATAGTCTTTATCTCTGTGTAGACCGTCCTTGTCCGCTTTTGGGTCGCGTTTCGCGTCTCGCACATCCCACTGGGATCGACCTGTCGCCTGTCCTCGCCGCGTCCTTCGGCCTGTCGGGTTTGGGTGGCCTCGTTGCCCTGGCTCCCGGTCGGTCTTCCTGTCTCTTCCGATTAGATTTCGGGGTCCGACCTCCGGTCTGAAGGGACAGATTGCCGATCGAAACCCAACATTGGCAGGTGTATGCGCATTTCCCTTCACTTCCCCTCACGTGGACGACACAGCCACGAGTCAGCAATTCAATGATGTCGGATTAGGGGCTTCAAAGCCACCTGCACTCGCTCGAAGTTTTCCCCCGTATACCTTACAGGCACTGCATTCTGCGGAAACCCGTAGCTGTCGCAGAGCCATGCACATAAATCCTGGTCAGACTCTGTAACGCCAACTAGTAGCCAAGGCTTGAACCCACATGCCTCCCAGTACCAACAGCGCACCAAATGGCCGACTTAAGGGTTGATTTGGACTGCTGTCATGGTGTAAAATCACTGTGAATTCTATCGATAGAATTCCGCGAGTAGTGAACCGATGGACGATGGACCGGGGCCGATTATGAACGTTCATGAACCAGGGATGGCAAGGTGATAAACGTCAACGTTAGCCATCGGAAGCGGTCCGAACAACAAGTTGAGCTTGTACACGTTGGCGAAAACTCGTTGCACCTTGACGAGCTCCGTGCGATGTCTTGGACCGCTTTACCTATCGTCCCGTTCTTCCTAGCATCCCTCCTTGCACTGAATGGAGTCAAAACGGGCAAACTATCACCAGCTGGCGCTTTCGCGGCGTTCGTGGTTGGTTTCCTGGTGATGGCAACACACGTACGCGCCATAGGCGCATCTCTCATTGTATTCTACGTGACAGGATCCAGAGCAACCAAGTGTAAGTTTTGGCATATTAACGGTAGAGCTGGTCTGACGAGCACGCGAAGATGGCAAGCAGCGCAAAGCTAAGCTCGAAGCAGGGTTCCAAGATGCTGGACATCGAACTGGATGGCAGGTCATTTCCAACAGCCTGGCTGCCTTCATAGCATGTATCATGTGGAGCGCGATATTCACCCCGGACGCGGTCCCTTGGTCGTTCTTTGCGCAAGCCATGGGCGTTCCTCCTGGGCCTGATGTGTATGACGGCGATGGTTGGTGTCCGTTGTCGCCTACAGTATCTGGTGGTCTTAGTCGGGCACTCGTATTCGCGACACTGGGGTAAGCATAATTTGCAGATACAGTCGTGGTGATACACGTTGTGAACGCTCTCACTCAGCCAATTTGCCTGCTGCCTCGGTGACACACTCGCCTCGGAGTTGGGGATCCTGTCAAACTCTCCGCCTATCCTTATTACGACCCTGAAAGCAGTGCCTCCAGGGACGAATGGTGGTATCTCTGCTGGTGGTACACTGGCATCTGCCATTGGTGGATGTGTTGTTGGGTTCACCCATTTCCTGAGCTTGGTCGTGGAAAACAGCGCCTGCAGAGCGGAATGGACGAGTTTGCTTCCATCGCTGATTGGTTGGGGAATGGCCGCGGGAGTTCTAGGATCAATGGTGTGTCCGTCCGACACATGACAATTTGACTATCGTTTGACGTGCCTCAGCTGGATTCATTGCTTGGAGCGACCCTCCAACGTTCTCGCTACTCTGCGGATAAGAAATGGATCCTTCAGGACGAGTCGACACCAGAAAAGAACGAGTCCGTCAGGGTTATAAGTGGAATGAACGTCTTGACCAATAACCAGGTCTGTCGATTATTCTTTTTCTTCGCACTTTCATGTCGTGCTGATCGCAATCCGCTGGCGAATCGGATGAGGCAGGTCAATCTCATTTCGTCCACCTTTGCGGCGATTGGTCTGGCCTTGCTTGCCTAGAGCTCTCCATCTCAGCAACCGAGGCATTTCCTCCGACTTCGCCGATTCAGACTCCACTGGTTTCACTTTGTTCTAGTGGCGCTTTCGTGGACGGAAGCATTGTATATCCTTCTTGTCTCATGTCCGAGCGAGTGAATTGTCATACGGGATAGTTTACCGAATTAGGGATCTTGATAAAACATTTGCTCACGTGTGCTCGGCCCTCCTGTACGTATGAAGTTGACCAACTAAAAACTTTAACCATCCTCGCCCTCTTCCTCTCTCCACAACAGCGAATAAGTAGCCGACCATGGCAGAAGAGGTCCAAGATCCACCAAAGCGCGACGTGCACAACCATCTTCTCTTCGAATGTGCTTGGGAGGTCGCCAACAAAGTCGGAGGCATCTATACCGTCATCAAGACAAAAGTGCCCGTCACCGTCGCAGAATATGGCGATCGATATACGCTCATTGGTCCTTTGATGTATAAAACTGCGCCGATGGAGGTCGAGGCGCAAGAACCCACCGATCCTGCATTGGCGAGCACTCTCGAGAGTATGCGCGCGCAGGGGGTCAAGTGTCTCTATGGGCGATGGTTGATCGAGGGTGCGCCGCGGGTGTTGTTGTTTGATATTGGAAGTGCGTTTCATAAATTGGACGAGTGGAAGGGAGATTTGTGGAATTTGGCGGGGATTCCGTCCCCGCCGCATGACAAGGAGACGAATGATACGGTCACCTTTGGGTATCTCGTCGCTTGGTTCCTTGGAGAGGTATGTCTGTCGTTGCTTGAAGTTCTTTCATGTTGCTGACTGGTTATGCGTTCTGTGTCGCTTGCTTGATGTTCGTTTGCGGCTGACCTTGGACGTCGGGATGTTTAGTATGTTTCGCGTCAACTACACACCGCCGTCGTTGCGCACTTCCACGAGTGGCAAGCTGGCGTAGCTATCCCACTCTGCCGGAAGCGACACATCGACATCACCACCGTCTTCACGACGCACGCAACCCTCCTCGGTCGATACCTCTGCGCAGGCAGTGTCGACTTTTACAACAACCTCCAATACTTTGATGTCGACCACGAGGCTGGCAAACGCGGGATCTACCACCGCTACTGCATCGAACGCGCATCTGCACACTGCGCGGACGTTTTCACGACGGTGTCGGAGATCACGGCGTACGAGGCGGAACATCTCCTAAAGCGCAAGCCCGATGGTGTGGTACCAAATGGGCTGAACGTCGTCAAGTTCCAGGCAATGCACGAGTTCCAGAACCTGCATGCTACTGCGAAAGCGAAGATACACGAGTTTGTCAGGGGACACTTTTACGGGCATTATGATTTCGATCTCGAAAATACACTTTATGTTGGTGACTCGAGGTTAATCCGTGGCATTCGTTACTAACCCGGTGGTCCTGACAGATGTTCACTGCTGGTCGCTACGAATATCGAAACAAGGGGGTGGATATGTTCATTGAATCTCTTGCGCGTAAGCACTGGTTCTTTCTGATAGACGATCTTTCATTCACGGCGTCTGTTTGCAGGTCTAAACTTTCGCCTTCAACAATCTGAATCAAAAACGACTGTCGTTGCCTTCATTATCATGCCTGCCGCAACAAACTCTTATACGGTCGAGGCCCTGAAAGGGCAGGCGGTCATGAAACAGTTAAAAGATACCGTTACTGAAATACAAAACCGAATCGGTGCTCGCCTATTCGATCACGCTGCTAGATATCACGGGTAAGCACTCTCATCTGGTGTATTACGATGGTTCGGATTTGAACGCGCTTGCTTCCTCAGGGAAGGCAAAACCGAAGTTCATCCAGACAAGCTTCTGTCGGCGGAGGACCAAGTGCTGTTGAAACGGCGGATATTTGCACTCAAACGTAGTTTATATCCGCCGATTGTGACGCACAATATGGTGGATGACGCCAACGACCCGATCTTGAACCAACTTCGCCGCGTCAAACTGTTCAACTCCCCATCCGATCGGGTCAAGGTTGTCTTCCATCCCGACTTCTTGAACTCGAACAATCCCATCTTGGGCCTCGATTACGAAGAATTCGTTCGAGGTTGCCATTTGGGTGTCTTCCCGAGTTACTACGAACCGTGGGGTTATACGCCGGCGGAGTGTACGGTGGTGCGTAATTCATCAATCAGAAAAGGTGGTCAATTAGTTGACTGAGTGGTCAGATGGGCATCCCTTCCGTCACCACCAATTTGTCTGGATTTGGATGTTTCATGCAAGATCTCATCGAAGGACCAGAAGAGGAAGGCTGCTACATTGTCGACCGGCGTATGCAGTCGGTGGAGCAATCGGTCGGCAGCCTGGCGGACTGCATGTTCAGTTTCTGCAACAAGACACGGCGACAACGGATCAACCAGCGCAATCGTGTGGAGCGATTGAGTCCCCTGCTCGACTGGAAAAACCTTGGGATCGAGTACGCCAAATCGAGACAATTGGCGTTAAGGCGTGCCTATCCTGATGCGTTCCTAAACGCGAGTGGAGATGTTGATGACGAGGCACTTGATTGGTTTGGAGGCAGTATGGAGGGATTCCATCCGCTGTCTGCCCCTGCGAGTCCGCGTTTGCGGATGTCTGGGTTTGCTACCCCAGGTGACATGGGAACGCTGACTGAGGAGGTGAGCGGAATGTCTCAGGTGGTCCCGTGCAGCGTAGAAGGACAGCTTACCCCTTTCCACCCCTGTTCCAGATGCAGCGACTGAACACAAGTGATTACCGTGGGTATAACTGGTCGCGGTCGGCCGGGGACGAGGACGATGCGTATCCTTTGTAAGTGGCTATTTTTAATCAAGGTTAAATCTCTCATCCAAGTGTTCGTTTGTTCATCTCCGCGCTCGTACACAGCCCGTTGGTCATGAAGGTGCGTTCACGCTCGGGATCTGTTCATTCAGGGGTGAGTACGCCTGGAGGGGGGAGCGTGTTGAAGAGTTTGAGCGAGAGAGATTTACAAAAGGCGGATGCTGCGCTGAGCCAGGTGAATGTGGCAGAGCCGTCTGTGGTTGGTGCTGCGGCCCCGTAGAGGGTTTCAGAAGAGCGAGAATATCTGAAGGACA
The DNA here is from genome assembly GCA_038093975.1 of Chalciporus piperatus. Taxonomy (NCBI): domain Eukaryota; kingdom Fungi; phylum Basidiomycota; class Agaricomycetes; order Boletales; family Boletaceae; genus Chalciporus; species Chalciporus piperatus. Next base: position 9,064 of record JBBPTG010000223.1, read on the forward strand.
AGGTCGCGCAGGGTTTGTGCGCATGGACGATTATGCTGATATGTATCTACTTGGCACGTTGTACTGGCACGTTGTACTCGAATTCACGTATATGGTTGGCTTTCCAGTTGGGCAGGTTGGCTCGTTCCTGATCAATTGATTCATCTCGTGTTCGGAGTGACCCGGGTGGATGTAGTCCGGGTTCTTGCGAGATCGACACAGCTTGCCAAGTTCGACATTTTTCCACCCTTGGATTCGACTCACTTCGCTTACTTACTACAGCACACCTCACCGTCGCTCACGACGACGACAAGCCTTTGTCGGGCGCTGACCGACGTCGTCTAGGCAATCACAAGGCTCTACAAGGCTCTCCTTAGACTCTCATCACCAACGATGAGCGCACCAGGTCCGACGATGAAAACGATTCAGAAGCGGTTCTACACCGCTCTACCCCGCGCCGTCTCCTCACCATCGACATCAGCATCGATATCCAGAGTTCGCTCAAACTCTGCCCCTTCTTCCCGCTCGCTATATACCGCCAATCCATCGACCAGTCCGCTCGCTTTCTTTGATTCCCCGCCACCACCGCCACCACCACCCAGTTCTCGTCCGGGCAACCCACACGTCCTCTCAACATCCCGTCTACCCATCAAAGCCGAAGGCGAAGGCTCTTCCCAATCCCATCACTCACACAATTCTCCCCACAGTCAAGGCCAACCCCAAACCTCTGGTCAACCCCCCGTCTCGCTCGCGCTCACATCGCCGCAAGCCAATGCGTCGTCTTCAACGCCTGTTTTACCTGCTTCGCATCCGTCATCGGGATTCTTTCCGTATTCTTCCTTCTCTCCGATCCCGTTTTATAACGTGGGTTTGGGTGATCGGACGGATGCATGTCCGAGGGTGAAGAAACAAGGCGTGAGGTATCATCTTGACGTGGGCGCGTATGGGATTCCGAAACGTGCCCATGGGAGGGGCCACGGGAAGGCGGGTAGTGTCGGAGGCGGAGGTGGAGCGGGCGTCACGGGGGCAAACGGTGCAAGGTACACACCATCGGCGGAGGATCTGAGTCTCGCGGTTCAAGTCGGCGAGGACGCCTACTTCATTCGTGAAAACGCAATGGGCGTGGCCGACGGCGTTGGAGGATGGTCACGAACAAAATTAGGTACGCTGCGAGAACGTCATTCGAGTGTTTTTATTAAACTTTACTCTGATCCTGGAATTGCTATCGTGTTGTGTGTGTGTGTGTGTGTGTTGGTACGTTTCGGATCTAGACTCGGCGACTTCGAATCGGGCCTCTCAAGACCCTTCGCCCAGCGCGCTTTTTGCGCGTAGGTTGATGCATTATTGTTCGGCTGAGGCGCTCGAAGTGGATGAGTGTCATGCTCGAAGGTGGGAGGCGTCACCTTCCCGCAGTGCCTCGCCGAGGAGGACAGGCAGCCCAGCTAGCAATGATGCATGGTCATGGAATGCAGAAGTGGACGCCTTGAACGAAGAGTTGGAAGATTCGCTCGAGGATCTGGAGGAGGGCTTGGACGTGCTCATGATCCTCGAACGTGCATATGAAAAAACGATCAGGGCGCACGTCGTACCTGAAGATGAGGCTGCGTATTCGCAGCCAGGTGTTACCACCATCGGCACCGCCGCAGCAACAGCAGCGCGCTCGTCGTCGCTGAGTTCCATACCCGAGGATCAACCACTCTCGGCCGAGTTTGGTGATACGGATACGTCGTCACTATCGCCACCAGAGACCCCTGTCGTTCCACAACCAAAGACGGTACCATTGAAGACTGGGTCTTCGACGGCGCTCGTGGTCGTTCTTCAACATTCACCTCCGCGGACGCCTCGCACATCGCCGCCTCCCCGTTCCATGTTCTTCAGTTTCCCGGCCCCGCCAAAACCTACATACGATGCCGTTCTCAAGATTGCCCATCTGGGCGATTGCATGGGGATGCTCGTTCGAGACGAACACATCGCGTGGCGCAGTGCTGAGATGTGGTGGGCGTTCAATACGCCCGTCCAACTTGGCCCCAGTTCGTCTGCGCGACCGCGCGACGCACAGATCCTCGAGCTTCCCGTGCAGGCGGACGACATTCTGATTCTCGCGAGCGATGGGTTGAGCGATAATCTGTGGGACGAAGAGGTGTTGGATGAGGTCGTGAGGTTTAAGAGGTCGTTTTTGGGGGAGAGGAAACAGGGGGTGGGACATGGATTGTTGGGGAGGAGGACGTTGGCGGGGATGTTGAGCGAGGCGTTGTGTTCGAGGGCGCGTCGGGTGTCGGAGAGGAAAGGCAAGGGTTTTGCGAATGATGAGGGTGATGTGGAGGATGAGATACCGTTTGCGAGGCGAGCAAGAGAACAAGGGAAGAGTTTTAGAGGGGGCAAAATTGATGGTGAGTGTGTTGGTGCGCCTTGGGATACGTTGCTGATGTTGCTTTCGCAGATATATCTGTGCTGGTAGCGGTCGTGTCGCCAGCACCAGAGCTGCCGAACTAGCAGTTGTCAACCAAGTGTACACTGTAATTCATTCATCTTTTTTTTCTTTGATCGCATGCGTCATCTTCCTCTCACATTTATTCTAACCACAACCACACCCGTAACGTTCGTTTGTATCCCCCTTGAATCAATTGTATAGATAGATTGTACATGGAATAGTATTTCTAGGTCATTATTACTTTATGCATATGTGCTCTGATTTGCAGTCGAGTTGGCCGAGAGAACAAGTTGCGTGAGGAACAGTTGATTATGATAATGTACATCGTCCATCTAGCTAACATCCATCGCTTCGCCCACTACCGGTGTGATCTCCTCGCTGACGATCAAATTCCTGATCTTCTCCGTCTTCCAAGCGGTTGTTCCCCTCCTGAAGGTGTACGACTTTTCCTTTTGGGCACGTTCGTTTGGTTTGACAAAGTTACGGAGCATCTCGGTGCCCGTGGCGGTGATGACGCAAGCGTCGACGTTTGATCCTGAGCCGAGATCGTTGAAGATACCGGCTGAGACGGCTGCTGTTACGAGTTGAAGCGCTTCCTCTCGCTACGAAAGAAGGGGGTGACGTCAACCTTGATCAAAGCAAGGGATGGGATGATTTACTGTCATGTCAGGTTTCCAAGCGCTCTCAAAGACAGCCATGGCAGCGAGAGATCCTGAACCCATGGTGACGTAGGGCAATTTGTCGGTCGACCCGTGTGGATGGACGGTGAAGAGTTGTGGACCGGTGATGTCTACGCCTCCGAGGACGAGCGCGGCACCGACGTGACCTTGATGCCTGTTCGCGGTGGGAATACCAGTGAGTGAAGCAGGACAAGACAAGATGGGTACGGGTTGACGAACCGGAAGAGATGTTGCTTGAGCATGGTCATGGCTGTGACGACGCGCGGTTTCCGACCCGTTGAGAGGGCGTGTAGTTCGATGTTGGAAGAGATGGATGCGGTGACGAATTCGGTGTCTGCTGCTGTTCCTGCACCGCAACAACGAATGGATTCGGAGATGTAGTGTATCTAAGAGTTTGCGATTGTCATATCGTATTATCTCCCCCGAATTGTACGCGTCTCACCTTTTCACAGTTCTTGTCGGCGACGATGGGACCTTCTGTTGCACGCGTGTCTGCACCGAGAACGATGCCATCGCGGAAGAGACAGCCGACGATGGTGGTGCCGGTGCTTGTCGCCTTTGGGAGGGGTAGTCCTTTTTCTGCTAGAAAGGTGTTTCTGATGCGAGAGTGAGTGTTGTGAACGTCGAGATGGTCGTTGTTGTGACTGACCGTATCGAGTTTGAGAAATCGAAACCTGGCGACGAGTAGATGTTGTCCATCTTGGAGACTATGCGATGACAAGGGGTGGATGTATGCGCTTGGGTGTACGCGTCGCGAGTAGAGACCCCGTCGTCGTGGTGTGACCCCAGACAGTGCTCCTAGAGGTTGCAATTCAACATCAAGTCAGTGAGGATCGACCAGTTGCCCACCATGGACGGATGGTCAAAACTTCAGTCAAGCTTATCCACTCTCAACATCGGTCAATCCGCCTCAAAGTTCGCAAAGGGTTTCAACTCCAGCGTACAAGCAACAAGAGAAAGACTCGGCCAAATTGCACCAGAGGAAATCACTGAACTGCCCCAAGGTATGTCTTCTCCGCAGTCACGATACTGTGTGAGTGCTCACTAATCGGTCGCAGAGTACAAAGATCTCGAGGCTCGCGTCGATGCACTCCGTCAGGCCCATGTTGCGTTGCTAAAGTATGATCGCAACCTTCATCCGTTCCTTTCTCTGACACACCCATCTCACAGGATCACCAGGGCTTACGAATCCGAAACATATGACTACCCCGTCCAGATCCAAGAATCCATTACCGAAGTCTCCACCACCATCGGTCACGGTATCACCAATTTCGCAGCCACCAATCTCAAGGGGACAAACCTCCCTGCGCCCAACCCAGTCGCTCCCTTAGAGGCGCAGCACAAGACCCTCCCACATGCACTCGGGCGTGCGGCGACCACTGCGGCGAATGCGCTTCAGGTTGCCCCTGGTGGGAACGACGACAAGCTCGGTAGGGCGTTGGGCATGTATGCCAACGTTTGGGACGCCATTGCGGGCGCAAGAGTTCAGCAGGATGAGGCGATACAGGTGCAGTATCTACAGCCGTGGCAATCCACCCTGTCGACTTCCATCGGTGTGGCTATGAAGGCTCGTCAGGCCGTTCGTGCGAGCAGACTCGAGCTCGATGCTGCGAAGCAATCGTAAGTGGCTGTGCATATACTTTGGGCGTGACGTTCTGAAACGCTTCGCTTCAGATTGAAGAACGCAGGCCCTGCTAGACAGGAGCAGGCGAGACTTGATGTCGAGAACGCAGAGGACGACCTCGTCCAGAAGACCGAGGTTGCCATCACGCTCATGAAGACCGTCCTTGAGAACGTACGTATCCGTCGTCGCCTGGTATTTTCTCAATGGACCTCACCTTGCCCCGTAGCCTGAGCCTATCAAGAACTTGAACGAGCTCATCAAGGCTCAGTTGATTTACTTTGCCTCCGCCGCAGAAGCACTGTCGTCCGCACAAGGCGAGATAGAAGAATTGAGCGTAGCCGCAGAGGGTGATTACAGGTACCTACATCTCCGTCTCCCTATTCCGCAGTCCATCTCACATTTCCTTTCAGAAAGACCCGGGATCACTAAAATCCCACCGCCCAACCACACGACATGATTTTTCTAACGTCTGTATGATCGTCTAGTACTACTCCTCCGCACGTGTTCGTCATTGCCATTCTATCCTCCCGTTCCTCAGTGACTGTATGCCTCTGTGTTGTTCCATCTCTACCTTTTTTTTTTTTTTTTGCGATCGGAAGACTGCTTGAAACTCGTTCTATCTGTGATAGTGCCGTAGATAATGAGTGTTTATTGTCCTTGCCCGGAAATCGTTGGTTGCATCGAGTTCGAGTGTGAGGACAGTGTGTGCTATTTTTGAACCGCACGTGATGACCACACCGTGAACGTTTTTTTTAACAAATTTTCTCATTTTCCAAACTGCATCTCCCTCTTCCTTCCCTCTCATGTGGTCAATGTGATCCCCCGTGGTCAGCTCAGGTGAGTACGTTCAGACAAATCCCCATCCCCCACTCTGTTTTTCGTGATGATTTCTTTGCTGTGCACCAGACCGAGTGCTTTCATTAGCTCGTTGAGGATCACATCCCTGGCCCTCAATTATACGCTCGAGGGTCCTGACTTCCGTCTCTTTTTTCCCAATCTCATCAGTTTCCTACTGGTTGGGACGTATCGGCTGATCGTCGTTTTTCCCTTTTTCACAGATGTCGTGGGTTGTAACTGCATTTCATTTCATCCCGTCTCGTAACTCGTCACAGTAATCAGTACATCGACCGATCTGTATCGTGCTCCATGCCAACAACGTCAACCATCGTCTTCATCTTCACGCTGTCTTGAGCTTCATGTGCACCGATTTAGGGCGCGTGAGTTGATCGTAGCCTAAAATTGTCACAAAAGGGTGTGATGAGACGCCATCGTCCACAGCATTATTAAGAAACCGACGCTCACCAAACCTGCTAAGACTGACTCCCCGACCACTATTCTTGACGCCTGCCCACGATAGCGCAGGATCGAGGAAATCGCATCTAAGCCCCATCAGCACTGTCGTCGTGACGGATTCATCCCCAAAAACAAAAACAAAAAAAAGTCATCACCTGTTCAAGAAAACCGTCCCCGTCTGCAATTCTTCGACGATACCAAGGAACGCTTCCTCAGACTGTTGGGCGTCGGTCCAGATCGAAGCAGTGAGGCCGTAAGGGGAATCGTTCATGAGCCGGATAGCTTCTTCATCAGAAGAGACCTGTCGTGAGATAGGATCCGTGAGCGTTATTTAGTGGTGTTTCGTGCTACCGCACACCAACTTTTTGGATGCCGACGACGGGGCCAAAGGTTTCTTCCTGAATAGTCGGTTTCAGTGGTGACATGTAAAACTATTTCGGGAGAAGTCTGTCTTACCATCATGACGTCCATACCTGACGAGCGACGAATCTTAGCGACAGCATTTACCTCAGGCTCGTGATCGAGAGAGACTTACTGTGATCGACGTTGATCAACACCTGAGGTGCAACGTACGCGGTTCCCCTGTTCCAACCATAATGGTAAGTTTCCAAAACATCAACGCACGCACCATCAGACTCACGGTTGGGCTATTGGGAAAAGATCTTCCGGAATAAGAGGCGTAGCGCCCGCTGTCACTGAGTTGCATTCCGTTGGTCAGCTCGAAAGCGCCATGGTGCTTCTCGTGAGCTGAGATCCGATTGCTCACCAGCATCTGCGACTTGTTTGCGGATCTGTTCAGCACTAGCTACACTGACGACCGGCCCGAGGTTGGTTTCGGGTTTGGTTGGATCACCCAAGACGTATTTCTGGGGTGTATGTTCAACAACCGACTTCAGAGATCGAGGGGGGTGAACTTGCCTTGGTGAGATCGACGTATTGCTTTACAAACTCGTCGAACAGAGATTCGTGCACGTAAATGCGCTTTGGGAGGCATCAGCAGGGGGTGAAGGGACCTCGACGAGTTGACCTAACCTCGATCGCACAACAGCTCTGACCCGAGTTGAACATGGCACCTGTACAAGCGTCAACGTCTCAGCCCAAGAAATCATGGAATCGAACATCGTTACCATCCACGAGTTCAGCGACGGTGTACTTGAGATCGGCATCCGGACGCACATACGCGGGATCCTTTCCACCGAGCTACAAAGCTCATATATGAGGATCAAAAAACGACCTCTTCACCGTGACTTCCACTTACCTCGAGCGCAACACCCTTGAACCCCTCCGCCTCCACCGCGGCCTTCTCTACTGCATGTCCCCCAACAACGCTCCCCGTAAACGACACGAAATCGACTTGCTTGTGTCGAACGACGTACGACGTGAGCGCAGGGGAGAGATGGAGGACTTGTGCGAGGTCCGCGGGGACACCGGCTTTATGCAGGGCGTTGATGAACCGTTCAGCGATGAGGGGGGTTTGAGGGGACGGTTTGAGGAGGACGGCGTTGCCGGCGATGAGGGCTGGAAGGACGGAGTTGATGGTGACGAGGTAAGGGTAGCTGAAACGCGTGTGTCAGGGACGCTAGTGAGGGTAGACTGGGAGACGCACTTCCAAGGGGCGATCACGAAGACGACACCCAAGGGCTCGCGCTTGATGTATCGTCTGAATCCGGGGAGGTCGGACTCTTTGAGGGAGACGTCGGAGAGGGAGGATTCGGCGATGGAGAGCATGTATTCTGCGCGGGATAGGAACCCTCTGAGTTCACCTGGGACTTGACTCACGGGTCTGTACGAACATCACTGAGACATCTATGATCTTTGGAACGAGATGGTGACGCACCTGCCCATCTGCATGGTGAGTTCCATGTGGAGAGCCTTGAGCTCATCACCTGCAATCGCTTTGAACTCGGCCTGTCAACGCGTGAAGTCTACACGCATCACGATGAGATCATGGTGTTTGGGACGTACCACGAATTTGTGTCCGATCTCGATGCGTTCCTTAAGTGTGCGTTTCCTCCAATCTGCTTGTGCTGCAGCAGCCTTTTGGATCACCACATTGAGATCTGGTTCGGTTGGGTATGTTCTTGTTACATAGGGCTGTTGGCTGTGAGGTGTAATCGTCGTTTGTGTCTGTACGTTGGCCATCGTAATGGTGGAGAGCAAGGAGGGTTTGGCTTGCCCTCGCTCAGTTGAGCTTGTGTATGTTGTCGCTTTTATCTTATCTTTGTCTACGTCACCACGGCACTTCATTCACTCCTTCAGAGTCATTCCACCTGATATTGCGAGTTGAGAACTGACGTCGTGTGTCACAAAGATCAGAGAAGGGTTCCAGGTATCAATATCAACGGTGCAAGGGGAGTACATATCAAATCCAAACGTCTCATACTTTGTACCGATGACCTGTCTTGGTAAAGAATGTTTGTAGGATGTAAACCTGGAAGCTGTTCGATGATCAGAACGCGACACGCATGTTTCGGACCGGATCGAACGTACACTGCCATTCCAACCACGCCCAGACTTTCGCAGACCCCATACCAGAATAAACGGCTGTCAGTAGAGTTCATTAGAGGCGAAAGTTTTCGAATGACAAGCGCAGACGTACTTCTGGGTGGACTTGACGAGGGAGAAACCTCGTGTCTCTCGCGTGTGGAAGCTACGGAAACATGAGCCGACCTCTCCCAAACGCGCGCCACGAACCACGTACTGTCTCTGTGTGCGCTTGATGTTCATGAGCATGCTATTCAGACGGAAGATGCTCTCTTCTATCGGGCTCGTATGATCCGAGACTTGTCCAGGCTTGGCTTCGACTTCTCTCCGTGGCTCACTCTCGACCATGATGTCAAAGTCGATGAGCTTGTCGGTCAACGTGGACATGTCGTTTTCGAAGCAGAAGGCGTATTCTCCGACGGTGTTGGCGGTGAGAATGTAGTCTCCTGACCGCTCGCGTTGGCCGTCGAGGAGGAGCTTGTCGTTTGGGTCCTTGATGTCAAAGTCGATGTCGAATGCGCCTCCTGCTTGGACCTGGTGACGACGTTCAGTGGACTCGAGTTGGCAGGTTCATGGACACGTACTGCAAAGTAGAACTGGGGAGGCGGGTGAGTGATTCGGGACATCTGGTGCGGTAATAAGACTCACGCCGAGCTTCTCTCCCGCCTTGTCCACGTCGGCGTAAAAACATAGACGTTCGTTTGGTGCGATGGTGGTCGTCAACGCTGATGCCTTGACATGGCTGACGGATGCTAGAAAGAGAGTAAAAGACGCGACTAGGTTGAGTAGAATCATTGATGTGAACCAGTCACAGCTGGTAGTGCAAGGAGAGGGTATGGGCTCGGCATCGACTTGCCGAGTGTATCGGAGATGTAAATGTTTGATCTCAGCGACACCCTTGGCTCGACACTGCCACTCAGTGCTACCTCCTTCAAGGCTCCATGCAATCGCGACAATCTTTCCCAATGATTTCCACCCCAGATCGAGCACCTAGGGGTTCCTACTCTCTCTGGCCAGCCACTTATAATCACCCGTCTTACGCGAGTACTCCACGTTCCTTACTCGCTCCGTCTACACCTTCCCAGTCTTTGGCGAACCTGCATATGGTGTCTTCGCCGAGCCCTCTGTCACAGGTTCCTTCTCTATGCTATCCCCAGATATCACCGCCTTCACAAGGATCAGGAAGTACTCCCTTCGAGCGACAATTCACCAGCGATTTCTCGCGAGATTGGGACAATCTCGATTCTGGATTCTCCCCCGTCGTGCGAAGGAGCTCCGATGCGTCCCATCAACCCTCTCCCGAGTCGAAAGCAAACAACGCGTCGCACCCCCAAGAGTCCCAAGATGTCATACAGGGCGTCTCATTGATCAACAGATTCATATCTGCAGCCGCGGACGAGTCTGGGACCACCGAAGATCTTTCTTTTTACTCGGCCTTCGCCTCTCAAGAGCGTTTTTCCTCTCCTTTCTCAGATTTGTCGGATCTTACACCTCTCTCATCTCCCGAGGCATCCTCACGACTTGGACATGGTATCAATTTACGACCCAGGATCCCTTCCGCGTCTTCGAACAAGGAGCGAGCTGTCAAGCCGAAGAAAATGATCGAAGTATCCAATCTAAACTCTGAGCGCGAACCCTCCCACACTCGAAGCTCTCCTCACCTTGACGACCAGGATTCCCAGCCTGCGAAAGGCAAACTAGAGGGTAACCGGAAGAGAGCCCGACGAAGCAGCGATGACGGCGAACCACCGAGCAAACTCAAGAAAGCGCGCACTGTTAGCACTCCCGAATCAACATCCACCGACGCGGATCCTTCTCTCGAGACATCTACTCGTCGCCGGCTGCCTACCGATGTTCCTTATCACCCTCAATTTCCTCTTTTCTATCTTCGTTTCCCGGCCAGTTCCTACCTACAGACTGGCGATGGAAAGTAAGTGCCTCTTCGATGGACCCGAACATTCTGACCCCTCTGCTATTCCCGTTTTCTCCCAGATTCCCATTACTAAATCGCACCAAGCTCCCGGGAGGGACGTACAACGAGCCGCGAGACGCGCTTGACCTGTATACGCCACGGTTTGTCAAGGGATGTGGATTCACAAAGGTCGGTCTTTGCCCAATTTGCATCGAGAGCCCATCTCGTGGAGGGAAAGGCGAAGCCGTCTGGCTCTCGATGAAGTTTTCAGCATACAAGTGGTGGGTGTCCAATAGCCCCGTTCGTTCTGCCAACTCACTTCCCATCTTTGACAGAGTCGTGTTTACCGCTGACGTGAATCGCTAATTATTGGAATGGCAGTTATCACATGCAGTATGCGCACGGTATGTCGTCTATCCCTGCATATATGCGTCCTTGATTAGATCCCTCAAGGTATATCTTCGGTCTCTGCTCGTCCTTTCTCTCCTCCGACCGCGTTTCGTACCACCGAGCGTCACCATCCTGCGAAGAATGAACGGACGACCATATTGGAAGGCAAGTGCCACAAGTGCAAGAAATGGATCCCCGTCGAAAGCATCAAGAATCTAGATATCAAGGTCAGTCCCCCCAATCTTTCCTAGCGTGATCGCTCGTTCATTGACCACGTTGTAGGTCAAGGAATTATATTGGTATGTACCGAGCAAGGTCAGTGACTCGGCGTTGGCTCAACTCCTCAGGTGGAAACATGCCGCCACCTGCCACCAAGGCATGCATCTATTGGGAGATGACGACTTTTTCTTGGACGACGAGACTTACCGTCGTGTTCGTGCTATGGATTCTGATCACCAGCTATGACAATTTCTCTTATAGAATCTGTTTTCGTTCCTCATTGCTCTGCTGCTCTCATTCCTGTTTCTCATGTTTCGGATTCGTGTTGCTCACCTCTGCTAACTCTATGCCTGTATATTTCACCCAGTTTGTGTGCACTTTTCTAGATGTTGTAATCATGATGCAAGACTGTCGCAGTGTCTTTGAGAACTGTTCATTAGTATGAAGACTTGAGTCCATCCTCATGACAAGTGATACAGGATACACTTGATATGGATAGTGGTGGTGATACAACATCAAGTTGAGATGACTATGACAATTGCTGAAATATTCCAAGGAAATGTGGCATACTGTACGAGAACATAATAATTAACACAGACACTGGGTAAAAACAAGAGATAAGGCAATACTAGTGAGCAGAACTATTCCAACAGTCAGTCCAAGATTCCCCATAGACAAAATTCTGAAAGTTGATGTCATAATGGGGGAATGAAGATACAATTAAAGATGGTCCAGATTGAGAGAGAGATGTTCTGGCCCAAGGAGGAATGTAGAAGAGGAGGGAACCACTGGAAGTTTCAAAACAGCCACTTGTGTTCAGATGAAAACAATCAGATGCCATGAAAGAACTGTTTTGTATTGACCAGATCATAACTGATCCCTCATATAAGCCAGAGACAATGTGGTTGCCATCAGGGGAATAGGCAACAGAGTTGACAGGTAAATGCTCCATTAATGGGCCTGCCACACATTGGCCAGTTCTGGCATCCCAAATCCTAATGGTCTTGTCCCAAGAGCCAGAGACAATGTGGGTGCCATGAGGAGAATAGGCAACAGAGTCGACAGAACCTGAGTGCCCTATCAATGGGCCTGCCCGGGCCACATGTTGGCCAGTTCTGGCATCCCAAATCCTAATGGTCTTGTCCCAAGAGCCAGAGACAATGTGGCTGCCATCAGGGGAATAGGCAACACAGGACACAAAATCTGAGTGCCCTATCAATGAGCCTGCCACATGGTGGCCAGTTCTAGCATCCCAAATCCTAATGGTCTCGTCCCTTGAGCCAGAGACAATGTGGGTGCCATCAGGGGAATAGGCAACACAGGAAACAGAACCTGAGTGCCATATCAATGGGCCTGCCACATGGTGGCCAGTTCTAGCATCCCAAATCCTAATGGTCTTGTCCCTTGAGCCAGAGACAATGTGGGTGCCATCAGGGGAATAGGCAACACAGCAAACAGAACCTGAGTGCCCCATCAATGGGCCTGCCACATGTTGGCTAGTTCTGGCATCCCAAATTCTAATGGTGTTGTCCCAAGAGCCAGAGGCAATGTGGCTGCCATCAGGGGAATAGGCAACACAGGAAACAGAACCTGAGTGCCCCATCAATGGGCCTGCCACATGGTGGCCAGTTCTGGCATCCCAAATCTTAATGGTCTTGTCCCTTGAGCCAGAGGCAATGTGGCTGCCATCAGGGGAATAGGCAACAGAGTAGACAGAACCTGAGTGCCCCATCAATGGGCCTGCCACATGTTGGCCAGTTCTGGCATCCCAAATCCTAATGGTGTTGTCCCTTGAGCCAGAGACAATGTGACTGCCATCAGGGGAATAGGCAACAGAGTAGACAGCATTTGAGTGCCCCATCAATGGGCCTGCCACATGTTGGCCAGTTCTGGCATCCCAAATCCTAATGGTGTTGTCCCTTGAGCCAGAGACAATGTGACTGCCATCAGGGGAATAGGCAACAGAGTAGACAGCATTTGAGTGCCCCATCAATGGGCCTGCCACATGTTGGCCAGTTCTGGCATCCCAAATCCTAATGGTCTTGTCCCTTGAGCCAGAGGCAATGTGGCTGCCATCAGGGGAATAGGCAACAGAGTTGACATAACCTGAGTGCCTTTTCAATGGGCCTGCCACATGTTGGCTAGTTCTGGCATCCCGAATTCTAACGGTGTTGTCCCTTGAGCCAGAGACAATGTGACTGCCATCAGGGGAATAGGCAACAGAGTAGACAGAACCTGAGTGCCCTGTCAATGGGCCTGCCACATGTTGGCCAGTTCTGGCATCCCAAATCCTAATGGTGTTGTCCCAAGAGCCAGAGACAATGTGGGTGCCATCAGGGGAATAGGCAACAGAGTAGACAGAATCTGAGTGCCCTATCAATGGGCCTGCCACATGTTGGCCAGTTCTGGCATCCCAAATCCTAATGGTGTTGTCCCTTGAGCCAGAGGCAATGTGGCTGCCATCAGGGGAATAGGCAACAGAGTTGACAGAATCTGTGTGCCCTATCAATGGGCCTGCCCCATGTTGGCCAGTTCTGGCATCCCAAATCCTAATGGTGTTGTCCCTTGAGCCAGAGACAATGTGGGTGCCATCAGGGGAATAGGCAACAGAGTAGACAGAATCTGAGTGCCCTATCAATGGGCCTGCCACATGTTGGCCAGTTCTGGCATCCCAAATCCTAATGGTGTTGTCCCTTGAGCCAGAGGCAATGTGGCTGCCATCAGGGGAATAGGCAACAGAGTTGACAGAATCTGAGTGCCCTATCAATGGGCCTGCCCCATGTTGGCCAGTTCTGGCATCCCAAATCCTAATGGTCTTGTCCCTTGAGCCAGAGGCAATGTGACTGCCATCAGGGGAATAGGCAACACAGAAGACAACATCTGAGTGCCCCTCAAGTACATGAAGCTCAGCTGGCCAATCAATGGGATGACCTGACACCACTTCAACTGGTTTTTTCAACTGATGTGCCCACAGTGTCACTAGTGCTGATCCAGATGGTGTTTGAGGCATGGCTGACAGATACAGATGGGGTATGCTCTCTCTGATGATTGAAGAAAACACTTGAATGAATCTGTATGCTTCTTGTGCAAGGTCAGCCACCTCAAAGCCCTGATAAAAGTGTGTTCACATTTCTTCTCATTTATCAACATGCTGAAACATACCTTGGCCCATTTCTGAAGCATAGTGCATGTCTCTAGGGAAGATAGGATGTATACCACAGGGGAGGAGAGGGAGAGAAGACTGATGGCCTCAAGCCAATAGCAAAAGGACTTCTTGAAGAAGATGAGGACCTTCAGCACCAAAGCATTGTTGGCAATGGGGTCAACTTTCACCAAGTGATGCATCCAATGTTGGACTGCATACACCAGATGTAGGGGAAGGGTTGCCTGCACCTGGCTTAGGAGGCCAGGCACCTTAGAGTTCTGAAGTTGAGAGTCCTTCAAGTTGCAGATATTGAACTTGAGTTTCTCGACCATGCATGTAAGCAAAGCATGTCCAAGATAGTGATGATGAAGGGGGGAAGGGGGGGAATGGAAGGCAGAGCTACGACGCTTGTCAAGCAAAAAGTCTCGGAAGGATGTGTGCAGCACCCGAACAGGCTTTGATTCATCTACAACACCATCTAGCAGCGAGCCAAGTGGTTTGATGATGACCCCAAAGTCTATGACTCCATTGGACAGTGCAGAAAGAGCAACGAGAGATAGTGGTTCCTTGAGGGCAAGCACAGTGGCCATCACCTCTTGGAAGCGCCCAATAGCCCTGTCCGAATTGAATATTTGCCGAAGGATGGTTTGATATAGTGAGTCCAGAGGGTTGACTTCTTTGCCGTGACGTGGATGTAGCAACAGCTCCAGCTGCTCACATGGATTGAGCCCTGCAGACCCATTGCCATCAACGAACTTGCAAGCAGTGAATGCCCACTGAAACAGCCCCTGAGAATGACGAGCTAAGAATCGACACCACTCTTGGTTCGGCCACCGAGCGTCTAGCTGGGAGTACCGACCGAGTGAGGAGTGAACAAATTGGCAAATGTCTTGCTCGATGATATCACTTGGGACATCCTGTAGTTCCTTGTGAACAAGCTGCAACGCTGATGGCAGCCATTCCAAGATGTCTCTCTCTGGGCGAGCAGTGATGAGGAACCGCAAGTTGGGCGGGAGGGTGCGTTCGGTGATTTGCGTCGAAAGGGCATCTAAGAGTTGTCGGCGATCAGCAGGGTCGCCGCTTTCGTCGAGGGCATCGACTATGATGATGAGGGGGCCAAGAGCATGCAGTTGAGCACCGGGCCCGACAATGAGCCGCTCGACTTGCTCCATCGGCGAGGTGGATGCGCGCAGGGCTCGGTTGTTTTTGACCACCTTCCAAAGTTCGGATCTGTACTGCGTGTCGCAATCGGCGAGGTCGCGCGCTATGGTACTGAAGAAGTTTTGGGGGTTCCGCCGGGAGACATCAGAGCGGGAGAAGCAGTATGATGACCCCAACCGTCGTTGACCGTCGTACAATCGCGCAATGGTGTGCGCAATGGCAGATTTGCCGGAACCAGTGACGCCTGTAAGCAGGCAAACACGTGGAGAGTCTTCTGCGGAGGCGTTGAGGGTGTCGCAAATGTCTTGGATGATGTTCTGGCGGGTTCCGGGCAAGCACCGCTTCTCTTGCACATATCTGGCACCCGATGCGTACAACAAGTCGTCGAGGTTCACGTGTTCGCCTGGAGCATGTCAGTACCAAGCACGTCGTAGTATAAGATCATGAACATACCTGAGTCCTGTACGTGCATCGTCTGGAAGACAGTGATGCCAGTAGAGGGACCGTTAGACAACAGTACCCTTTGCAACCCTCTGAGCCTTCCTTCATACTCCGTAATCTTGTCTTCAAAGGCTGACGTCGCATATTCCGCCATCCAAGTGGCTAAGGAAGGACTTCAGTCGTGAAAAATGATCAACCCAGGGACGACTGACGAGATATCTTTTGCTTCGCATACTCGGTGATGAAGTACCCACACTCCGTCATTTGCTGGATTAGCAGAACAACGGCTTTGGCACCAGTCTTCATCTTCATCGTGTTCGAGAACTCGGCGTCACAAACAGACGTCAAGACGTCGTTCGTCGTCGTGACCAAGTGGAGAATGCAGTCATCGTGAGCTGGCTGATTGAC
Source organism: Chalciporus piperatus (assembly GCA_038093975.1). Taxonomy (NCBI): domain Eukaryota; kingdom Fungi; phylum Basidiomycota; class Agaricomycetes; order Boletales; family Boletaceae; genus Chalciporus; species Chalciporus piperatus. The sequence continues at coordinate 25,231 of JBBPTG010000223.1, forward strand.
GAGGATCTATAAGAGTTTCATCAGAGTGTTTATCGCTGTGGCACATCACTGACAACACACCTGGCTTCCGGCTGAGAATGCCGACCAAGCTAGCAATACATATGGTTGAATCTGTGGGCGGCTAAGACGGAAAGCTATTCAATACAACGAGGAACACATACTTCGGCGTAGTCAGACGTAATCTCCTTCAAGCGCTCGATGTTCTCCAGGAGAGAGGCCCACGTATTCTGGAACGTCTGCGATTCTGCAGTGGGCGTAAATTTGAGTGTCGTGTCCAATAACTCGGGATCATTTCTGATCGTTTCTTCTACTTGGACAGTTACGGGTAACTCGGGAGCATTCGTGATCGCTTCTTCTACTTGGAGAGTTGCAGGTGGCTCGGGATCATTCGTGATCGTTTCGTCTACTTGGACAGTTACAGGTGACTCGGGATCATTCGTGATCGCTTCTTCTACTTGCTCTTCTACTTGGAGAGTTGCAGGTGGCTCGGGATCGTTTGTGATCGTTTCTTCTCCTCGGACAGTTACAGGCCGCGATTCAGGGGCAATTTCCGATGGCCTAGGGTCAACCTTAGTGTCGGGACGAAGCTCGTTCAAAACGATGTTCGAGCGTACCTCGCACCAGGCGCGCCAGGAGGTTGCGTCGGATTGGCAACGCACTTGAAACGACGCTTAATGTACTTGAAACGACGTTTAATGTCATTGAAAAACGACTTCATGGTGAGATTCAGTGAGATATAACGGTGAACGATGTTAGGCGGAGGGATCAGGAGGAATATGCTTATGTCATCAGTACTTTGTCCCTGCTCACCTGCTCACCTGTTGCAAGCAAGGTGACTGGCAGTCGTCAATTTGTCAGAAGGTGGGTCATCGACATCTCGCCGGTCAGGTCACTGAAACTTGGCAGTGAAATTTGGTGGAGACTCGGGTATATCCCCAGGAAACCAACCATTTTCCTATTCCACCATTCAGAATAACGATCGACATGTCCAAATCATCACCCGAGACGAACGAGTTATATGCACAAATTCACCGACGGATGGTCGAAAGTGGTGAATGGGATCGGTGCGCCTCGGGTTTCTCTTTATCTGGGGCATGCTTCGGGAGGCTTGATGCGTTCTTCGTTGCGTTGCCAGGATTCTGAAGATTTTTTTGTCCAAGTTGTCGGAACATGGGTGGTCGGATGAGCTGCGTCATCGGGCAAAGGGTATGTTCACCTTGTCTAGGATTTGGTTTGCAATCATAAAAGTGCTTACTGCGTTACAGATCGCGCACGGTCGATGGACCCACTTTCCTTCCGGACGATCCTAGAAGAAATATCCCCGCACGCGCACGGTAACTTACTCTTGAGCCGTTGTCGGGATGGCGCAACTCACCCTGACACCCGTAGCCAGTGTACCTCCAGTGGTAAAGCGCGAGGCGACGAACATAGTCCGGCAGTATGTCAAGGACCAGTTTGAAAAGTGAATATTTGCGATGCGATAGTCGATTCGGTATAATTGTAATTCTGTGTACTGTACTAATCTTCATACCACCCATGAATAGGCCTTCGAGACCGCAAGGCCGCCGTTCTGATCACACGGAAACCATGTTCTGTCGTCCAAGTCACAAAGTGTTAGTTCTGTCCGATACCCCAAGTCGCGCGAAGAAATGTTGTCTAGATCGGATTATTGGGAAGCATTACATGCAGTATAGGTATGCAGTGGAGTCAAGAGTGCTCAAGCGAACGGCGTCATGATTGCTTTTGCTTCTGCTCGGAGGTGGATTTTGAGGACGCCTCGCCCTCACCAGCCGCTGACATTTCCTCCTTCACGATCTTGTCTGCCAAGTTCTGAATATCCGCAGGGTCCGGGCGAATTTTCTCCATCGCATGCTCAAAGATTTGCTCGCCGATGCCCAACGGTGCCCTCTCCCACCTCGTCACTCTAATGCCCACCCCCGGCATCTGATGTCTCCTCACGTAGCGTACCCACCTCTCCACGACCTCTGGGTCAGCGTCCCAGGCCTTGATGACGCGTTTATGTACCCTCCGCTCAAAGTTCTCCTGACTTTTCTTATGAATGAACGGACCTCTCAACACGGTCCACATCGAGCGCTTCGTGGGGAGTGGGATGGGACGCGTGGCAGGAATACCGAGGGCGCTGGCGGCATGAGAGGCGAAATGTGCAAACAGATCGAGTGGTTGGTGGTGGTGTGAACGGAAGTGGAGTTCGGCGGCGGGGATGTTGTATGGGCGGGGTAGTTGGGTTGGGGGGTAGAGAGAGCGGCCATGGATGACCATGGAGGCAACGTCGGGCTCTGTGAGTACGACGGGGGCTTCATTAGTTTGTTTCGCCGGGGGTGTGGACGGTGGTTGAGGTCTGGGGAGTGTTAAGGACGTGTTTTTAGCATGACTAGAAGGCTCAGAGAATTCTTACACTATGTCTGTGCTGTTGAAGCGCACCCGTCTCGAGAACAGCGACAAGGATGTTCGCGACGAACGAGCCAACATACTCGGTCAACTTAAGGTCGTAAGTTGCTGGAATGGTTGGCGGAATATTGAGATTTGTCTCTGGTCGATCCGGCAAACTCCGGATAGATTCCCATTCGAAACCGAGGTCAACGCGTCTTCAACACTGACCACGATGACCTCGCACGACAACGACCCTTTTTACCTCAGGTATGTATCTTCCACCTCGTCTTGATTTATACTTATTCTGTTGCAGATACTAGTATGTTGTCCACTTTTATCCGCATACGACCTGGAAATCTGAACGTTTGGTGTAGCACCGGCCATTCAGGCAAACACGGACACGAGTTCCTCGAATTCGAGTACTCGCATGGTCGTTTGCGTTATGCAAACAACTCAAACTACAGAAATGACAGTCTTATTCGCAAAGAAAGTGTGTAACTGTTGATGCGCTTCCCTCATCATTCACTCACCCTCGCCTCGTTACTCGTAGTGTGGGTCGGACCTTTGGTGGTCAAGGAACTTAAGCGAATCGTCGAGTCCAGCGAGATAACGAAGTAAGCGCGCGATCTAATCATATACGTCGTCAGCAGACTCATCGCCATGACAGGGAAGACGACACCAACTGGCCAAAAAAGAACATCGTTGGAAAACAGGAACTTGAAATCCGTATTGGTAATGACCACATCGCATTCGAGGTTCGTGACTCGTCGATGGACGTGGGAACGTACTCAGCGTGCTTTAGACCGCCAAAATTGGGTCCCTGGTTGATATCTCGGACAGCGAGGATCCAGAAGGCCTTCGTGTTTTCTACTATCTGGTTCAAGATTTGAAGGTTCGCGACTTGATCTTCGCCGCGCTTTGATTGGCTCAATGTCTCCTAGTGTCTCATCTTTTCCCTCATTTCCCTTCACTTCAAAATCAAGCCTATCTAAACCTGGTCCGAGAAAAAGTCTTGCTAGCCCGTACCCTGTAGTTCTCCCGTTTCGTCTGTATCCCCAGTCGTCTGCACAAGATGGATTGGATGTTTGGGCCTTCGGTCACGTTGCGCAAGATAGTGTTGTACTTTATTTACGAGGTAAGGGATTCACGTGTTGGAAACGTGCCCATATTGACTCTCTTTCAGAGACTCTAATAGTGATGGCGTTTGCTTTTATCTCGTCCGGTTTTTCCGCAATAAAACGTGTGCCGATCGCTCATCGAGTAGGGAAAACCTTTAATGCCACGGGGTGGACAACACTGATTCATCGCTACCAGACCTCGTGTTTCAAACACCTCTCCATGATATCTTTGTGGTGGTTCAACGCAACTTTCGCCTGCTCTGGCCTGCTGCTGAATGGTTTGCCCTATTGAGCACTCTCTTTTTCAGTAAGCGTATGTTCGTAATCTGCGCAACCACAATTCTGTTGTATGCATTTCTGAGCGACTCATACTCTCGCCGTTTAATGTCTTGCATTCGTTTGGCATACGGTATCGAACTTTACATGAATTGCCAGCAGTGACAGGTTGTGCCATCTGCGTGCACTTTACGAGGCATCGTTACGGGTTGCTTTACAATGATGCCACACCGGTGACCTCTCTGTACTCGACAGTCAATTTCACGAAGAACGATGTTTCACTGTTGACTTGCCTCGCGCTGTTCCTGGCAGGTGCAACCTGAATGTCGACCTCCCCATTTCTTTGCGACAGATTTCTTCTGCCACTGACTTGACACCTTGGTTGCGCACTGGTCTTGTTTGGTCTTCACTGCATGCGCTTCGAGAATCTGTTGCGTCAATTGAGCAGCCTCGTCTTTCACAGATCTCTGCAGCGATACTGCCTGCTCATCCAGTTCATTTATTTCCTGCAAACAGAGTGTCGTCTCCTCGACTTCAAGCTGTCATCCCAAATTTCTTAACCTGCAGAACGACGGTCACTCACTGGTCTCGATCATCTCCGCCTTTGCCTCCTTGAGCACCTCCGCCCTCTCCCCGATCGCCACCGAAAACCTCTCAAACAAATACATAAAATTCCACGGATTATCAAGACACTCTTCCACCTTGGTCCTCGAATACGTCATGATTTCATCAAAACTCATCGCCTCGAAACGGGCTTTCGTTTCCGTCATCTTTTCGGCGGCTTCGTCGGCGGAGAGTCCAAAGTGTTCGACGTGCCCGTCGATCTTGAATTTGTGGGAGATGAGCTTGATGAGTTGGCGTTCGACGGCGTCGAGGTGTTTTTTGGTTTCGTCGAGTTCTTTGAGGAGTTGGGCGCGGGTTTCTTCCCAGTTTTGTTCCGACATTGTTGGATTGGGCGGTATGGGGGAGGAGAGGGAGGGGGTTGTCGAGTGGCTGTCGATGGAACATCTGGGGGGATCCTCGTGCGGTTTTTATGTGAGGAAGGGACCTTTAGCGGACAAGGATAGGGACAAAGCACTCGACTGACTGCGTGTTGGGAGTGGGACAGGAGGTCACAGCAAGGAAGGTCAAAGCACCAGGTCGTCAAAGCAACTCGGTAGTATATCGCTCCTGTGCTTCGACGCCAGGCGCAAACCTTGTCTTTTTCCCTCGAACCGAATTTAAAGCATACGGCGCTTGTTGTTCTTCATACAGTCTTCCGCTCCAACGCAACGATAAAGCAAGACCTGGACTCTGAATAGATTCTGCACGACGAGCCAGGGTATCGTATACAGGGAATAGTTTGTTTCAAGAATTTGCGCAAATGGTGTCTGTCGTACGTGAGCTCCCCTCCGTCAGACTGCAACTCGGATGCGTTTCTGGGCTTTGCTTTGACGTTCACGCGCGAGCTGCCAGTACTCCCTCAAGCGCTCCTGGTCCCCGAAAGAGAATCGTCGGTCCTCTTGCGTCGTCTTGTCACCACACCTAGGGGTTCTATCCGGGTCGGTTAATCGAGGCAGGCCGTCAACTCGCGATGAATCCTCGGAGGGGACTGGGTTTCCGGACTGAGTTGACATCCTGCGGTGTTGCTGTTCCAGGTCTTCGATCTGCGTAAACGTGTCGACCGTCCAAGCTCGGCAGCACTCCATCAGCGCACGACGAGAGACATCGAATTTCGCGAGTTGCTCGCGAAGTTGGTGAATTCTGGGGTCGTCCATCGGCTCTTCTGGTGGTAACGCTACTGACGTGTCGGCCTTGGTCTTGGTTTCTGATGTAGACGATGTGCGAGTCGTTGCTGACGTCTCGAAAGCTATGCTGGATATCTCGCGGTCAGGCTTCGGTGTTGAAAATGCGGAACCAGCGCTCGGGTGTGTATGCGTTGGGATATAGGGTTCTGGAAGCGGTGGTATCGCTACGAGGACTTCTGGTGTGATGAGAAGCTTTTGCGACGAACAGGGACAAGTCGATTTAGAGGTGGTACCAGGCGCGGAGTAGACGGCAGTCATACAGATCGTTGCGCGTGACTTTGGAGAGACTTTGGATACACGTTTGACCTCGGTGGATGATCGATCCTGAGACAGACTCGGAGGTGGCTGGTGTGTATGTTTCAACATCGATGGGTCGATGATTTTTGACGTCGTCCCAGACCCAAACGCGACCCGTTTCGTATCCGTGGTAGCGTCGATCTTGTTGACCCCTGAACCATAAGAACTCGAAAGCGCCACGTAGTCATCCAGCGTAGGACAACATCCCCCTCTGCACTTCTCCAGAATGATATACCTCTGATCATCGGACGCTTCGTGTGTTGACAAGTTTTGAAGAGAGCTGGTCGAAGGAGCGCCGGGTTTTGAGTCCGACACAAGCTTCTTCCGACTTCGACTCGAGCTCTTGGTTTTGTGACCGTGATGATTGAGGCCGAGACGAGATGCCGTGGAAAGTACAGCGGTTTGAAGACGTGCTTGCCATTTGGTGTGATGGTTGCGTAGGTTGTCGCCTGCCACCATGGTACTGTAAAGTACGACCTTTGCCAAGGTGCTCTCAATCGCTACGGATTGGCTTCGAACCTCTACCCTCGGAAGAAGAAAGGATAAAGACAGGATGAAATTGAGGTCGGGAGACGTACCGCTAAGACCAGTTGATGACCCGCCAAACGTTTCTCGTACTTCCTTGAGACAAGCTTTCGTGTCTAGGTAGAGTGCGATCGCGTTCTCCACTTCTGTCATCAAACCGCCGGCGTCGAATAGCTCGCAGAGGGTACAGGTGCGGTTCAGATCGAGAGAGGTGGTACAGCGGTCTGGCGGGTGTCCTCGACGGACTTCCTGGAGCTCGACATAGAGTTTCATAGCGAATAACCCATGGCTGTTGAGTATTTCCTCGCAGATCTCGAGTTCGCTGAGAGACATGGGCCCGTACTTGTCGATCATTGTGGACATGATGACGCTAGAGTGTGGGTGGGAGAGTCGGCGATGAGGAAGAGTGATGGACGAGCGAAAATGATGGATGGGGGGTCCGGGGAACTTGTATGTATTTGTAGTTGGATCGGGAGGCTGACACGATCAAGTCCGACGGTGATGTAGCAGACGGAACATCGTTACCCAAGGCTGACCAGAATCTGGGTTGGACTTCGCTGGTGGTTGTCAGCAAGCGCGCTCACGCGACAATCCCGCGCCTGAGGCGATCAACCTCGTGGTTTTTAGTCTTTTGCATTTTGATCAGCGGGTATCCTGTGCTGTGAGTCTGTGACTGCTGTCCCCGCCGATGTCGTACTGAAGAAACTGGGCCCCTTGTCACGGTTAACACCGACGGCCATCGACCATTTACCAAAGCGACGTTCGTTGCTGGCGGAGAGTCCGAATCACTCCTAGATGTGGGTTATCCGAAAGACCACCTCCCAATTCTCAATGGACTGTCTCCCTCTCGACCGTACCCGCTCCCTTGACTCTGCCGAGTTCAATACCTCGATCGGCCCGTTTCCTGATGCACTTGATTTCTTTGGAGATGGGAGTATGTATATCGTGGATATGCCAGGCAAATTATATCATGTTGTCAACATCACATCGATCATAAAGCTAACCCGAATCGTGGATATTCCTCAGCGGTGACGCAGCACACCACGTCCACCTTCTCACAGGTGAAGCACAAATCTTCGTCTCGAGAACAGCCGTGACAGTGTACCGAAGGAGGGGAAGGACAACAACCGTCTACCACACCATACTCAGGTCAGCCTACGGTTACTTGACGAAAATGAGTACAGCGTACCAATAGGAAGATGTGAGCACTGTCTGCAGCCCTTGTCCCTTGCGTATGCTATCTGCCAAACCGGTAAGTCCTCCACCTTTGGTGTTGACATCGCCGCAGTGTCCCCCGTTATCCCAGGGTGTAGTGCTGCCCTGGGTGCATGGCTGCCTGTGCTGATACGGCGCTTGCTTGCGCCTATTCCCTGAGTCCCTCGTGCCTTGTCCTTCATCGGTGCGGAAGCGGCAGCAAGATGAAAATTAATTTTCATGGTGATATTGATCACTGAGAGAGAAGAGAGAGGAGAAACCGGGGCAGGATGTTGATGAAAACGTCCCTCGAGCCCTCGAATTCATACATACTCTCTCCCTAACCCCCTTTCTCGATGAACGAGGATCGCCGCTCAACATCCGGAACACACATGAGGTTTGGGTTACAACGGGTGTGTGCCCGTGTTTGTACAGCAAGTATTAATTCAACCCTCAAGGAATTAGACTTTGCGTATGACTGAGTGTGGATTGGGTGTCACCAAGGGCGTAATGAGCGCCGGAACGCCCTGAACGCACCTTTGGGAGAGGTCAAAGCGGCTGCGGATGATCACTGGTGAATTTCATCATCGTCTTCCATTTGTCCCTGCTTACAGTCTGTACTTATACGTGCGTGCATAGTCAAAACCGGTCTATCTACGCAACGTAACTGGGATACCAAAGCCAGCCACTGGCTGGCCTGGCCAGCCCTCCACGACTGATCACCGATCACTCTGGGCCTTGTGTCCGACACTTGGGGATGTGGGCCCATATCCCAATATTAACACCCCCAGGCGCCTGCCCCCACCTCCCCCCGCACTCTATCTTTTTCATCAATATGCCTAACAGACGAAAGCAGAGGAACAACGCAAGTTCAAACCCTAAGACACTCGCCTCGCCGAACACGCCCTCGACTTCACCCTTCGTGTGCTGTACGCTCGAGGAAGACGAGTTAACTCCATGTGGCCAGCCAGCTACCGAAGGCCATCCCAAGCCTGAACGCTGCAAAATCCATCAGGGACAGTACCGTATTTTGTGCCAGAAGTACAAGGAGGCTTCAAAGGTAGTGGACGAGATAAAGCAGGGAGCGGGGCTTCCGACGAATGAGCAGATCAGAGGTTATACGGACTGGTGTCCAGCGCTTGAAAAGGCACGCTGGGTGCGTAAATATCTCGAAGCGATCAGACTCGAAAGGACGGGACGGGAGATTCATCTGAAGCGCTTTTTCCTGAAAGGTGAGTACTCGATCTGAAGTGGGATTTATGTGAGGGGCTGACTCGGTGTCCCTGACATTTCTTTCGACGTCAGCGGACGATGGTCACAAGCATCGACTGAAGTTGCTCCACAGAGATATGGTCAAGGCAATCGATGCTATAGATGCCCTGTACGCAAGAGCTTTCGAACTCTACGGGCTGAATGGCCCCTTGCATGCCATGGAGAACATAGCTCACTCGACGGTTGAGTTGGATCAGGAAGCTTACCTCAAACCGTCCAGCGAGGACTTAGTTGAGATGGCAAACTCCCAATCGGACACTCCCAAGTTCACCTCCGACCCCATTTCAGACCAAGCGGGAGACGAGGATTTGATCGAGCTTGCCTTACTAGAGTGAGTATCCAGCTTCTTATGTCTTCTCTCATAACATGTATCCTCGTTTGTAGCCAAAAAGAGGATATGATTGCGGTCGTCGAGTTCTTGTTTAACTCTGACTCGCTTGCTTCGTTCCGCGCGGAGGAAGGCAGACCTCAGGCTCTCCCAGACAGTGAACGAGATATCCTCGAGATGCGATCATTTATTCAAGAGCAATTCGCTCGACGGATCGTTCTGCATGATCCTACTCTCTTCATGAAGGCACTGGACAAAGCTTCATTCAAGGACCTCGTATCCAGCGACGACTTTTCAACGGAAGACCTCTTCAGATTCATGAGTCTGTTCGTGAATCAACTTGGGTTTCCTTTACGATGGTTTAAAGACGCGGTCTTGGATGCACTTGCGGTGTCGCGTTATGGCACTGCTGCGAACATTGGGAGCCTAGGTAAGCGCGGGAGCTTCTGTCGCATATAACCATTGTATAACGTGGTCGATGTCTTCAGAGAATCGGTTTCCGTTGCTCGGTGGTTGGGTTTTTAATCGAGCGCATACCGCCAGTATGACAAAGGAAGCCTGGTGGGTAAGTGCATACCCTCGAATACATGCCAAGCAGCAGCGGAAGGCCGATGAATATATTATCTACTCAGCATCACTCATTCTCCATTCGCGACTAGCACATCCTCAAAGCACTTCAACCTCCAGGAAACGTGGAGAATTGCTTCGTTCGTCTATGTAACGACTTTGAGGATCTCGTCGGATTCCTCTCTTTCGGAGCGCTGGGATTGTTCCCAAGTCCAGTGTACTGTAACGATCCCTCACGGGGTTTCGAGGATCCAAGTATATCGCGAAAACACCTCTCCCTCTCTGGCGTCATCGTTGCGGACATGGGGGGCACCAGCTTACCTCCACAGCTGTGGGGTCCCCTACCGACAACCAAGAAGGCCAAGAAACTCGGACATGCCGTCTGGACCGAGGGTGAACACAGAGCGTACCTGCTTGGTGCTGTACGGAACGACCCACACGATCAATTCACAAACGCATTCATTCGCGAGCTTCGTTCCCGACCAGACTTATTCCAAGTCGTCCTTCGTTCCGAGACTGCACCAGGACGCCAAGTCGAGACGTTCGGATCAGGTCTTTCGAATGACCAGGCGCTTCCCGCGCTCCGCACGCGTAACTTCGAGGCTCCGATGTCATATCCCCTACCTCAATCTCCTCCGGATAGGAAGTGGGAAGTGGCATGGTCTGCCAAGGACCTGCTGTACGGGTCACGTAGATACATGCAGGGGTATCTCACTATGCTCGCTAGAGGCGCGAGAGGCTGCTTCTTCCGATTCAAGACATTCCCAGTCAAGTACTTTGTCATACTCGACACCATCCCGAACCGTGATGTGTCTATCCTGGCGCGCAACATTTCGTGGGCAGCACTACGGGCGGGCGGGTACGGAGATGGAGAGTATACGCTGCGCAAATATGCAATCGCTTCGGACAAGCTGTTTGAGAAGTGCGCGAACGAGCGATTAGGGTGGTTGCCGGAGGAGTTTAGATATAAGGTGGCGAAAATGGAGGATCAGTTGAACGAATCTTTGCCATTGGGAAGGTGTACCTTAATGTGAGACTCGCGGAGCTGACCGTACTGACTTGCGCTAGCACTTGGTGTATTGATGTATTGTACCAACATACTTTGAACAGCGATCTTGAGAATCTCGTATGAGAGCCTACATACCTACGTCGCATTTTCGTTAGAGCGGTGAGCTCCCAATATACGTACTCGAAGAATGGACGGTGTGCATTTCATCAGTGGAATAATCAGAATCGTTGCTCGTCAAAGTGGTGATCCAGCGCATCGAGCGGTAAATGACACCTACCAGGTAACATCGACCTTCTCGCACACAACTTCACCTGGCACCTCCAGTCCATGGCCCTTCCTAGGAGGGGACACAACACACCGAGTCCGCCTTCTCACAGATGAAGCATGGCAGAGATAACGTTTCAGGTTATGGCGAGGGTTATAGCGAAGTACATACCTTTAATCCCCGCTGTTGGATTCCGAGTTCAGAACTTGCACCGCATGGAAGCCTGTCATTGTCGATGTGTGGTGTACGATATTCATTTGAATTAGACCTAATTCAGAGATACCCGGCGGTTCTTGCTGAGAGCGAATCCGGAATTTGCCGAGGCCAGACGAGAAACAGTTCAGCTAGCCAACCAATTTGTAACAGTTGGGAGTCACGCGGCCGCCCGAGTCTTAGCTGTCAGCTTACGAGGTCTTATCTTACTCATCACATCTACTCGTCGTATATAAGGACCCGCCTGTAACTTCTTCTCCTCAGTCAATCCAGTAGGACTTACACCCGTCTGTTCTCTTGTTTGATTCTTCGTGGGACTTCATTACTGCTTCGGTAGTCTGAGGTTACATCTTTTTGACGGTACCAAGTACCTTATCTTTACTTCTTTATCTTTTCGTCGATAATCGATTTGACCTAACGGGATAGGCCCTCCCGGACCGTCAATCGACCCTTCGACACCCATCGTATCAACAACATCAGCAATCAACTTTATCTACTATCCAAACTACAAAAACCGATCTTCGACATGTCTAGGTACAACCTACGCAGCGCAGCTCCCCGCAACATCGCTACTCGCCCGAGACGTCGGGCTAATAGTGAGTCTTCTCCCTTGGCACCCCTTCCTATCACACCTCCTGGACTCGGACTACCCAGTCCTCGAGTCGGGGAAGGGCTGGCCGACGCGTCGCGTTTATTCAGCGATGTCGTCGCCGCCAGAACGCCGACCCCACCGCCATCGGTGGCTGGAAGCGAGAACGATCCGGGCGATCCTGTTGCGTTGTCAACTGTGTCCGTAGATCAGAATATACCAAATTACATTACCTCTTCGCGAGTGATACCTGGAGGCTTCCAGACGAGCCCTGCTGCAGACGAGCAGGAAGAATGGTCAACCGTACAGCGCCGAAAGAAACGCGCTACTGTCACTAGTATCTCTGAACACGAACGAGTCCCGCTGTCGCCAGCGTCGACTGTTCGCATGGCTGAACGAAGCCTAAGTGTCAATGACCAACGCCGGATGGCTAAGCGTAGCCATGCCGAGGCAACCGCTCGCGATGATGCAAGCGACAGCACCTCAGTGCCTGACGACGAGATCGTCGACAAGGGAAAGGGAATTGACCCCAGGAACTGGGGCCAACTCAGTGTTGAGCCAGATGACGTCGATATCGATCGTCAGCGAGCGGAGCTGGTGTACTGGGCACAACACGAAAATGCGAATGCCCAGGCGGGACCTTCTCGATCCGCGCTTGCCAATGTACATCCCGAGTCGTCTGATACCGACGACGGATCGTACTCGCCGCCTGAGCCCAGGCGAGAGAAATCTCGTAAGAAGAGCAAACGGCGGGGGTCCAGAGGACGACACTCTGACACGAATAACGGAACCCTGCGAGGGCGCCAGCCGCTCGAGGCTAGCACCCCAAATCCTATCAAGAAGTTGATCAGTAATGCTTTGGACTCCAAGAAAAGGAAACCAAGGACATCTACAGTTAGGGTAATTGAGCCCTCACAGCAAATAGCGCCCGGAAGCTACCTTGGGCGAGCACTGGGTCAGATTCCGCAAACCATACCGAACCGGAGCTATTCAAGCCGAAGAGTGAGCCATCGAGACGAACCGTCTGACTCCTCAGAATCCAGCGATGATAGTAGTGACTCGGAAGAGTCTACCACTACCTCTAGCGAGGACAGTTCATCATCGGAATCATCGAGTTCGTCTAGTTCTTCAGGCGACGCGCGTCGTAGGAGGGGACATCGATCTGATAAACGGCGTAAGCGCAACGGTTCAGGGCATCGGAAACAGGCCCATCGCAAAAAATCGACTGCTGCAGGCTATGGGAAGTTGAAGCCCATTCCGCCCAACAAGTACAATGGCGCACCTGATTCACGGGCGTTTCACCGCTTCGTGACAGAGGGGACCGCCTATGTCAAGACTGGGCAGGTCAGAAAGCGGGACCAGGTCTTCGTGTTGTCTCATTCGTTGTCCGACAAAGCGCACGAATTCTATATCCAGGAAGTAGCTGGAAATCCATATACCTGGCGTCTGAAGGACTTCTTCCTTCAGATGTTTAATCATTGCTTTCCAATTGATTTCAGAACTAAGCAGCGCGAAACGCTGCGACGTACCTTTCAGAACGAGCGAACAGTTCGCGAATATGTCTCCCACCTCACCGAGCTGTGGAACCTGATCGGTGATGTACACGAGCGAGACCAAGTCATGAAACTTTGGTTTGGATTCGCGACCTATATCCAGAGCGAATTGTGGAAGGATAGACTTAACCCAGAGAAATCTACTTTGCGTGAGGTAATAGCTGCTGCCGAAGTAATCGAGATCGCTCACTCAGTAGCGTCTGGACGAGGCGAACGCAGGGAGAAGCTGAGGAATCGCCAAGGGGGAAAACCCGCCTTAGCTGGACCTGCCATGCCAGCAGCTCCTCCTAACAGAGAGTCATCCAACCATAATGCACGAGCTCCACAGCGGGGGCAACGCTCAGTGCGAGGGGGGTTTAGGGGACGTCGGAATGACGGCCAACCAAGCGGCGCGAACCATACGCGAGGAGCGAAACCTGGGACTCGAGTTAGTGATCAGTTCGCGTTAAGCAAGGAAGAGCACGATCGACGAGTGGCCGAACGCCTGTGTTTCAAGTGTGCAGAGCCAGGACACCTATCCAACGCTTGTCCTAAGGGGAGGACTGTGACAGGGGGATCGAGCTCACGGCCTCCTGGAGTAGCGGCCTTCAGCGTATCGGTGGGAGACAATACCGCTGCGCTTGAAGCGTTAGCAGCTGCTACCGAGTCGATTGATACCCTGACCTTAGGATCAGTGCGTTTTGAGGATGACGCAGAACGGCCGGAGTACATTACTGAACCAGGACGGATTGGAGAACCGTTGGGGCTGCGGGCTTGCAAGGTTCTGTGGAAGACCGCGCCGTTTCCGGGCGACGATGCTTCTAATCCTGGAGTGTACTATCGTGACCGATTCACGGTTAGTCGGACATCGCCTACTCACCACGTTGTCAGCGATAGCACGAGGGGGGTAATCCAAGAGTGGGAAACCCTTATAGAGACACGACTGTTGCTGAACCGGGACTTTCGCATTGGCGATTGGTATGCTAAGCAAATGGTTATCAAAGGATATGGGACCGATACCGAACGGCGGCCCAGACATCGAGACTATCCAATGGCAGCGCCTGTCGCTCAGCGGATTGGACGAGTTTTGATGGATGCCTACGACCATGAGTGGGTCATCAGTAGCGATCGAGCACCGCGCTTTGACTGCTTCACGGTGGAAGAAGGGAACAAATACTGGTTCCACATCCGCGACGAATGGACACACCTGTCGTGTGAATTGCCCCTCGAATTAGCTTTAACCCAGAGGCTTGACTTGGTAAACTGGTATCGGGTGACAGCTATCCGGCGGGACTTAGCGCTGAGACGGGAGCTCTTGGAGCAAAGCACTGACCTCCTAGTTCCCCGCTGGTTCTATGAGCATAGACCGCCCACGAGAACGAGCCATAACACCCCTGTCTTACCAGTCCAGCTGAATGGAATACAGGTGCCGCAA
>JBBPTG010000224.1:0-39977 GCA_038093975.1 Chalciporus piperatus
ACTCTTGGATATGTCACGCATGATGTAAGATGCTATGATCTCTTCGTGGATAATGGTTACTCAACTGATTTCTATCGGATAGGGATGCCCGGGCGAAGGTGACGATACGCAGCACGTTCTGATTCCAGCCTACACGGTTCCGCATTATGTCGGGTCCAAACCTCCTAACGTGACGAGCGATACCCCGATCGATCTTGTCTTCCTTGATTACATCCAGGACAGGGTTCTGAAAATCCTCAATGACTTGCAGAAGGAGTATAAGTACACGCATGCAAACGTGTCCTTGTACACGCCTACAATGACCAACGCAGTCTTGGGCTTGTACGCTCAAGCCAAGTGGAACTAGATACCATGTATTTCCTCCACGGTTTAGGTGGGTGGTGTTGCAGTGGTGGAAGAGGTGGAACAAGTCGTCGTGGTAAGTATGAGTTGGAGGGTTGGTTGACGGAGATGTACGTTGATGTACTTGGTTATCTGCGAATCCTGTAAAATAGATATGTGACGAACGTACCATTTACGCACGCGACGACGCTAGAGAAAAAATTCTAGGAGGGAATGTTGGGAATATGCCCAGTTTTTAGCACGGGCCGGTCCAGGGCAATATGGGGACACTCTTGAACGATGTCTCTGGGGATCCGTACCCCTCGGCTGGAGCTGTGGAGGAACACATTGCATACTACAGTGCGCCCTGGGCCATCGCGATTGAGCGCCTATTGGAACGATTAACGTTTTAGCAGTTCAAAGCTTCAGTTTGCAACTTGTCGTTCAAGCTATTCGCAGAGTCGCTACAACTAGGACCGTTAGATCTCGCCACGTTCAATCACAGTGAAGGTATAGGCAGTGATATGGATACAAAAAAAGGTATAGTAGCGGTAAGGTGATCAGGGTGTCTCAGGCGAGCTTAAACAGTGATGACTCCGACCCCGTGGAAGGCTGTCAATGAAATGATCATGTTATGCGTTCCAACAGTCTTGCCAAGTTTCTCCATGAGCCATCTCGCTCAGGTCTAGTTCTACAAGTCCATCAACCACGGGTACCATCATCGTGTTCGATCCCCCATAAAACCGTATAAATTTTCGCTGATGTCCCGGTATCCATAGGATGCGAGATCGTTTTGGGCCCATCACCCAACCATTGCTGTCTACCCTGACGGGATCTCTCCAGTCTGAGATGCCGATGATACTCGGAGAATCCCGCAATGCATGGTCGAGGACGGGAGAGACACGGATGTGGCACCGTTCAGGAGATCTCAGATCATTCGAGTCGAGTAGTTGCACGTGGGGCGTGGGCAGGCCGGGGGATGTCAGGGACATTGAGGCAGGGTAGGCAGCAATGGGACTGGCAACTTGAACCTGCCACAAGGCCATCCGGAAATTCCAGACACGCACAGTGCCACCAGATGAGCCCGACACAATCCACTCGCCGTCTGGCGAGAATTCAACTGAAACGACTGAGTTGCAGTGGTTGATAAGGGGCCTTCCGACCTGAGACAATGTCGTAGTGTCCCAAATCCGTATGGTATCATCCAGAGAACACGAGATAATGTGTTTGCTAGTGGGAGAAAATGCAACCGACCAGATGTTGTTTTCGTGCCCTTTGAGTTCACCAAGACATGAGCCCTTGCCCACATCCCAGAGTCGGACACTGTGATCGCTGGAACCCGATGCGACATACTTGCCATCATGTGATGATGCAACAGAAAGGACGGAGTATTTATGCCCGGCAAGAGGATCCCCGAACGGCGACCCCGAGTCGACATCCCATAAGCGAACTGTCTCATCGGTCGAACCCGACACCATCATCCTACTCCCTGGTAAGAATACCAGAGAATCGACCCGGCCCGTGTGTCCTTTGCAGGCTTCTCCAATAGGCAACCACGTCTCGGTGCTCCATAATTGAATGGTTTTGTCCTTTGAGCCTGATGCGATTGTCTTTCCATCTGGCGAGATTGCCACTGAGGTGACTATATGATTATGCCCACGAACTTGAAGGGTGGTGCCAACTTGCGATCGTGTTTCAAAGGACCAAACTTGGATCAGAAGATCATCAAGCGCAAGTATAACCCATCCTTTCGAAACCGAGAATGCGACCGCTGAGATCGAGGTGGATTGAATATTGACTCGGAGGGGACTGCCGACTGGCATACCAGTCAGCGCATCCCAAATGTGGATAGTGCCATCGCGTGATCCCGATATGACCTGCTTGGAATCCTCGAGGAATGTGACCGAAACAATTGGGCTGAACTTCCCTCGGAGGGCATTTGAGCTGGATTCCATGTCCCAAACGCGAACTGTTTCATCGAAGGAACCCGATACGATGCGATTGGCGTTACGTGAGATTGCAACTGAGCTGACCCAGTCTAAGTGGTCTGCAAGTGGGTTTCCAATCTGCAAGCGGGATGCAACATCCCAAACTCGTACAGTGTGATCATGCGCGCCTGATACAAGGTACTTGCTGTCGATGGAAAACGCGACCGACGCGATCAAGCCCCGAGTTAGCAGCAAAGGATCCAGAGTATCGAATACGAGATCAGTGGGGGAGACAAAGCCCTGAGCTGCTAGCAGAGGACTGCCGAGTTGAGAACCAGTGTCAGGATCCCAAAACCGGATGGTATGGTCGAACGAGCCTGATGCAATCAACCGCCCGTTCGGGGACCATGCAACCGAATGAATGGAATGCGTGTGACCAGTGAACGGAATGCCGACCTGTTGGAGCATCGATGTATCCCATACCCTGATGGTGCGATCGCTCGAGCCGGATACAATCCTGGTGCCGTCAGGGGAGAAGGCCACAGACAGGATGCCGCTATTGTGTCCTTCCAGGCAACCGATTTGTAAACATGTTTCTAAATCCCATATGAGGATGGTCTTGTCTGAAGAACCCGATGCCACGAGCGCGCCATTAGGCGAGATCGCGACTGAATGGACCCGGCCCCGGTGTCTGCCAATCTGGGAGCCTGAGCTAGTGCGAACATCCCATATACCGACTCCCCCACCCCTTAAACCCGACACAATTTTCTGGCCATCGGGGGAGAATCCGACCGACAGGATCACACTGCCATGGCCTCGTAGCTGATTGACTAGCAAACCTGTCTCGGTGTCCCAGATCCGGATAGTTTTATCATATGAACCTGACGCAACCCGCTTTCCATCAGGTGACAAAGCGACCGAACTGACTTGCGCGGTATGCCCCACCAGTACAAGCTGAACCAAAGGCCAATCCTCATCCCGTCCAGAAATGACTCGCGGGATCCTGCTCAACTTCGAAGCGACTGAGGAAGCGACAACGGAGTTCTTGGGTGCAAAAGGCAAGGCAGAGAGGTACAGGTGTGGTGCACTCTGGGAGATGGCACCACCGAAAACGCGAATGAAACGTTGTGCGTCTCGTACGATCGCCAACGTGTTCGAGTACTCGTTGTGGCCCTATGAATGATACATCACTAACATGCACTCAAGAGAATTAATGTCGTCGACCTACCTCGATCGGGCTCACGCCGGATTCCAATATATCATGGCTGCCACTGATCCCTCCAAGGAGGCTGAGCGCCTCGAACCAAAAGACCAAATGCTCCTTTCCAACAAACAAAGAGATCTCCTCTCCAAGGTGTGCATCGAACGTCGCATTGTGTACATGAGTAGCCCAGAATCGGCAGGCATACGAGAGGTGGGGTGAGATATTTTTCCTGATACGCTCGGGGAGATCAGGAACGTCGATGTTGCGTAGATAAGAACTCTCTAGTCCACACATATTGAACCGGAGTTCGTTCTGCATGACCCTGAGGGTGGCGAAGGCAAGGACCCGATGTGTTTCATGTTTCATGAGGTCAACAAAGAATTGCCCGCTCCGGGACGGATCTGTCAGGAAGTCGCGGAAAGAAGCATGTAGAGGGCGGACAGGGATGGATTGATCGGTGATGCCACTGAGCAAAGAGGCCAAGGACTCGAGGACGAGTTCGACTCCGAATCGATCCTCGTCTTTGGGGGACAATTGTCTCATGGAGTTTAGCGATTTCATAGGTAGTGGTTCGAAGGTGCAGAGGAGTTGTCGCATTGTTGATCGAAAGCGAGCACGAGCTTTGGGGGAATGGTGGATGGCTTCGTCGAGGATCGTATTGTACATGTGGTCGAGCAGTGACCCATCGTCTGAGTCAGACGAAGTGACGAGCATTTCGAACCGATCCTTGGGGCTGTATCCTCCTCGCGCCTTCGATCTGATGAACTCGCACGCGAGACGGGCCCACTCAAAAAGCCTGTCGGCCTTCTTGGAAAGCGTGATGAAGTCAGCTTTGTCGAAGCTCTCACGAAGGGGGTGAAGGGAATCGGATATGTAGAAGAGAATGTCACGTTCTGTAAATTCTGCGACAATGCTATCCATGGTCTTGGCACGCACATGTGACTTGTCATGCAGTGATTCGTTGATGTCAGGTAGCGGACGAGATGTCAGAAGAACACGAATGTTGGGTGGCAGTTTGGTGAATCCATCTCTCAGCACCTCCAGGATGTGCTTTCGACTGCTCTCTGAGCCGCTCTCATCTAACGCGTCAATAACGATGACGACCGGTCCAATTGTGACAGACTTCGACAAAGGTTCCAGCACGAAGTTCTGCCATTGTTGGACGACGTCCACAGTGTTCTTGAGCGACGCGTTCGTGGAGACAGCCTCTGTCACAATGTGCCTAAGGCCAACGTTGCAATCCGCCAAATCGCGTGCGATGGTCGAGAACAGCTTCTCGTGTCTCCGATCCGCATCGCGGTTGCGATCGAAGCAAAAGAACGAACCGAGCCAGCCGACCTCCTTCAGCCATCTTCCAACGGTGTGGCTAATGGCCGACTTCCCAGACCCCGCGACGCCGGAGAGCCAGAAGATACGTTGAGAGTCCTCGTCGTTAATCCAGTCGGTTATTTCACCCAGAATTTCCAACCGGGTGCCGTCCAAGCACGTCTTCATGGTGTTCATTCCGGCCCCAGCTGCGTACGGCATACCATCGAGTCGAATATCTTGTCCTGTAAGGTGTCGGACACGGTGTTGGTAACCAGCGTCGATCGAATGCGAATGTACTGACCTTGTCGATCCAGATCGTTGATTATACGGTGAACTTTCACTACCGTGTCCCGCGCGGCGTGGTTCAGAAATTTCTGCATCAGTGCGTCCAATCCATCGTTATACTTCTGGATAGTCACATCCGTTTCCGATAAGACGTTCTTGCCAAGCCTCGTCCCTGCGAACATGTTCGAGTTAGTGCATGTAGCAAAATGTAATGTAATGATCTGACAGAAGCCCTTCGTCTCGGAGTACTTGTCTATGAACTCTGCACAGTCCAAAATTTGATTCGACACAGGTACGAGCACGTCCTGCATTCCAATGATCCTCTCGAGTTCGCCGCCCTTGATGAGGAACTCGTAGATCTCTTGAATCTTTGGTAGGAGCTTGAGGACTGATTCATCGCGGTTAACTTGGTTCAGGATGATCTGTCCCGCGGGTTTGTACTAGTCAACAAACGCCCTCGCAAAATTAGCCTGAAACATACCTGTGACGCTGAAGATAGCCCAGCCAAGGCAATCTTCGCGTACGGGTGAACCTAATAATATCACGGTCAGGCTGTGTCGATCCCTTTGAACGTGGAACGTACATTAGCGAGTTCTTTTACCAAGATGTTGAATACCTTGAATGGCTGGAGATAGGTTGAATCGATATTGTCGATGGACTGCAAAACCGTGTTTCCTTGCGAGGCCATATCGACTACCGTTCCAACGCCTCCCAGAATTGTTTTTATGTCTGACTTTTGGTGCTCTGCTTGACTGATAGCGTTTTCCAAGTCGTCACGCTTGGGGTGACTGATCGAGTTGATAACAGCATCCTAATATCCTGTCAGATCATATGATCTCGTAAACGCGTAGGCATGATGGAGCATACCTTTTTATCGGCTTTAACGGAAATTTCCACTTGAGGTGAATCCGCTGGATCATCAAGAATGGGCTCTTGGTGAAAATCCTACAAGTAAGACGACGAATCAGTGGCAACGCCAGGCCTCCTGGACAAATCCAAGAGCTCTTACCTCGTGGCCAGTCATCAAAGCCCCGCTGCAGCCGTTGTTTGGTGCCAGACGGTGTGGGGAGGATCGACCAAAGAACTAGGGAACATGTAGGAAACGGACGCCCCCCTTGAAGGAGTTTAAGGATTCCTACCTGACGTGCTTTTCCGATGAGTTTCCGTACTTTTCCGGTGTGAAGTAGACTATCCTGGGATGGTGAGACTTTTGCGGGCCCGGGCATTGACTATTCTCGAGGGGAAATCGGTAAAACAAGAAGTATATTGTGTGCACGGAACTTTGAACGAACCTGACTTGGATCTGGGGAAGGGCCCAGAGTGTCGGATTGACCGCCACCGTGACTTGGACGGCCTGGTTTCAACATAATGTTTCCCAATATTCTGAACGATTTCGGTGCGATCACACACTGAGGACGGGTCGAAGGGAAATGGAAGGCAGCGCTTGCTGTGGTTGACCACGTTGCGTACTGCACAACATGGCGCCGAAGTTCAAGGCGCGCCGTTGAGCGTCTATTGAATAAGACCAGCCCATCTACTATCGACCGCGGCTTGCCTCATAGACGGCCTGGTTTCCATACTCAGGCTGATCTCAGGCTAAGAGTGCCTATCACTGGCAGGATCACGACTGACGTTCTCCCACAGTCAGACCAAAGATTGAACTTGAAGGAAGACAGTCGTTCCTTCTCAGTACGGATCACGAGGGATCACGACAAATACAAGAGACTTGCTCATGGTCATCGAAATCCCATCCAAGTATTCGAGTGATGGTTGAAATTGAAAGTGCGGCGTAGTATCCGAGCCAGGCCCCCGAGATTCACCTAACCCTTCTGAGCTATGACGCGAAGTTATCGGAGGTTGACAACTTCGAATGTTCAAGCCAGTCAAGGCCAGGTTGTTCTAACGAATACTGGACGTGAACCACTACCTGTACCTGACATGCCAAATCCCAGTGGCAAGAATGGTAATGTTTCAGCTCGTAGGTTCGACCTTGGAGGAGGTACAGCTACTGGTGACGAAGTTGAATGTGACAACTTCGCCCCCACCTACTGATAGAATCAGACAGCAAGTGCTCGAGAGGGGGTCTGCAAAATACGGACCACGGTGATCCCAGAATGCCCTTGCGAACAGACAAGCGGGCCGCCCGAGCCTCCAAGATGCCAACGCATTCGAGC
Source organism: Chalciporus piperatus (assembly GCA_038093975.1). Classification (NCBI taxonomy): domain Eukaryota; kingdom Fungi; phylum Basidiomycota; class Agaricomycetes; order Boletales; family Boletaceae; genus Chalciporus; species Chalciporus piperatus. Next base: position 7,221 of record JBBPTG010000224.1, read on the forward strand.
TTATCGCCTCAAGATCTCCGGGTCGGCATCAACATCCCGGTGCTCGATGGGTGTGACAGTTATATGGATTGGTGTCATGGCCTTGATTCAAATTGACATTTCAAGTTGAGCCGTTGACACACACCGACCGCTCGTCACCAACGTCACCATGTGACTTGCACTCAGCACCTCAGCAAAACATCTAAGCCCTGGGCGTGTACAGTGACCACGAAGTCGCTCATTGAGAACTCGTTTGATTTCCATACCGCTGACAGATGCCGCTGTGACTTTCGACCAGAACGCGTTTTGTAGCGCGGGCCATGATGTGGGCTAAATGGACTGACAATATGTGTAGAGACTGATGGGAAGGTGACGGTGTGTGAGAAAACGCTCAAGAAAATCTGTAGATAGTGACATGTACATTTTATAGAGGCACAAGGGGGCACCCGTGCCCCCACCGCGTCCCCGATCGTGCGGATGCCCCGATGAGCGAGACCAGGTCTCAGGTTAACTACTTAGCTTGGGGTCCATTGGCACCGAATGCCAGGTGGCATGCTTTTGTCCCCCCAACAGCATGAAAAGAACCTCGTATCCGTGGGAGTCATGTGGCGGCGGTTGTCGTAGCAGATCAGAGGTAGGGGCGTCGGACGCCAAGGCAAAGCAGGTGTATTTTTTACCATCCTCCTCAAAGTAATGCAATTCGCATTGCAACTCGGTATGGAAAGCCTCGAAGGTATTTAGCAGGGATTGTGCCGTAACTATAGCGCGGGATTGGGTGCCCTCGTCATGGGCCTTGTCGTCGGCCTTGTCGCCGGCCTTGTTATGAACATTCTTGTTAAATTCGCTCTCGGAAAATGCGAATCCAAAGTAAAGTTCTTTATCCATGGTGAATCTACTTGACATCAATTATCAGACAAGAAGTGAATGGAGGGAAACGAACTGGTCGTCTCATGTCAATGGCACCTTTGTCAACATAAAGTTTGTCACTTAGAACTTAGCGAGAGTGGGGTTTATAAAGCCAGGCCCGCCACGGGTTCTGCTTGGGGCGAAGGATATGAACCATAGAAGGAAAGGAACCCGGCGCCCCACGGGCGCGGATTTAACCTACATCACTCTCGCCTGAGGTTGCCTCAAGATGGGGTTTCTACCTCGTATGGGCGAGCGTTGACTCGTATCCCTATTCCATTACTAGAGTGTCTAAGTACTGCGTGATGCAGATGTCAGAAAGATTCAGAAAGGTAACAAAAACTGAGAAGATGACTTACATGACGGCCCTCGTGTCACTGTACTACGAGACTGTTCAACGCCTGCACCTCCCAAAAAGACAATAGCCTGGAACACACCTCATTTGTAGGTTATACGCCACAAGACTCGGAGCTTGAGAGGGCGGCCCGGGGGACCGCAATCAGCAATTGTAATGGCCGCAAGGCAGCCTGCATGCTCTAGGATCATTAACGGGGTGCTATCAAGCCCAGGAACTTCGAGTGGTCTTCAGCGCCAACCTTGACCGAAGTTTCATAGACGTCGAACTTGAGGCGCTGGCTTTGAAATTTGACGCTTAACACTTGACGCAACTTGCACTGCCACCTATTAATACGCCCTGGCCACCTCCGTCGATGTGAGCGACGATGAGCAGCGAAGGACCTGTGTCGCTGGGTGTCCTCATCAATCAAATTGACCACATTTTGGCGCCTCCAGGTCAACTCGACAATACTACTCTACCTCGTGTTCCCGTCATTCGCATCTATGGCGCGTCTTCAACTGGAGATAAAGCTTGTGTACACGTCCACCAAGTCTTTCCATATTTCTACGTCGAATATCCAGGAAACATGACCCCGGATGACGGTAAGTACGCAACTATCTCAGCGCGACGGTCGACTAACTGACTCGCCACTGGCAGTGAACCGGTACATTACCCAACTTTCGGCGTCCCTCAACCATGCCATCGCACTCTCCCTCAAACGCAACCCTACCTCACACAACTCCCAATTCATTCGTGCGGTCATCCTTGTCAAAGGTGTCCACTTCTACGGTTTCCATGCCACCTACACGCCTTTCCTCAAGATTCTCATGGCAGACCCTGCCATCGTCAACCGCGCCGTAACAATATTACAATCCGGGACAGTCATGCACACCAGATTTAGTGTCTACGAAAGTCACTTGAGCTATCATCTCCAGTTTATGTGCGACTTTGGCTTATACGGTTGTGGTTGGATCAACCTCGGGCAAGTCTGGAAGCGTGGCGCTGAGGAGAACGATCCCGATCTAGGTGAACCCAACGGTTTCAAGATATCGCCGTACTTTCGACAGTCGCGAATGCCACTCGAAGTCGACGTGGTTGCGCATCAAATTTTGAACAGACATATGCTTTCTGCTCGCAACATGCATCACACGTTGACTATCCCTGCGCCACCTATGCAAGCTGAACCCGTCGTCTTGAGTGTTCGTGAACTTTGGGAAGATGAACGTCAGCGTCGAACCGCAAGAGGATTGTCACCGACCCCGACGGTGCCGCTAGACTTGAGCAGGTCGTCCAGGGGCAAGGGCGGCGATTGGGTCGCGGAGGCAAGATGGTGGGGAGAACTCCGTGCTAAAATCCAGAAAGAAAAAGGAGGGTATGGAATGATGGTCGAGAGCGAAGCGCGCTGGGAAAGGTGGGTCATGACCACGTTCGAGAGCGTAGAAGCGCTCTGGGAACCACAGTGGCGGACCTGGAAGCCCGGCCAGACGGACTTGAACGTTGGAAAGCCTGAGGCCGAGGAAGCGGAAGTCGAGAATCCATTTGCCCAAGCCAGCCAGGGAAGCGGTTGGATGAGTACGATGGACAACGGTGCTCCCAAGAGCGTCGATGTCGACATCGATGAGGGAATTCTGTCAAGCCAAGATATGGCCCAGATGGTGGCCCTTGAAGAACACGACTGGCCAAAGTTCCTCGACGACATGAAGAACGGTGATATCGATGAAGTTCCTGGGGAAGCGGCTCGGCCGACAGAACCACGTGCCACAGACCCAGGTGTCGACAAACCCGGAGCCGCGAATATACGAGCGAGGTAGGCCATCGAGTGCATTCTCGTCATGATGCTAATATACCTATAGCACGCCCAATCCATTCTTGTTGAAGGAGGAGCCACCCCAGAGCAAGAATCCATTTAAGAATACATGGAATAGGCTTGCGCAGGCGAGGTATGTGATGCTCCGGGTTTCGAGAATTCCTAGTTCACTCGATATTTCAGAGCGAAACGCCTACGCAGCGTCTCTGTGGATGTTGATAGTCGAGCAACACCAGCCAAGTAAGGCTTGTTCACGCTTTGTACCCTCTGATACCATTAACTTGTTCAGGGCGCAAAGGTCTACACTTGAACAAGCGTCGATTCACGATGTTTTCGCGACTCCGAGGTGAGTGCCTGTCTCTGCTGTACACCGCAAGATTGACACGTTTCTCAGAACACCCCAACCACCGGTTCTGGCCCACGATACTGAACGCCGTGCTTCTACAGTTCGCATTCAAAGGTTAGTCGATCAGATATACTACGAACATCTTATGACAATTCTCCATCGCGCAGCACCCACACAATCCAAACTGATGCTGCTCCGAAGAGTGCTCACGACTCGACCCGGAACGAAGAGGCAGACTATCTACCGTGAGCTATTGTCTATACCCCAACGACGACTCTCGCTCACTAAGTCATCAGCACTTTCGAAGCGGAGACGACCGAATTCCCCAGTGACCTTGATCAATCAAGTTCGACGCAAGCCCTACTACGTGCAACATTCACCTCCCAGTCAAGCTCCAAAGCCTCGACGCTGCTCTCAGGCGGTAGACAGTTCATATACGCCCCACCTCCACCCTCAACCTCCGAGCTCCTAAGTAGTCTCGAGAACTACAATTTGCCGAATCGCATATATCGAGACCCATATTATTCGAAGAAATCGGACGTCCCTGATGGTCCGAGGGAATACGCAGGGCTTGTATATCGGCTGAAGGGTGGAGGAGGAATTAGTATGCTTGAGGAGTGGAAAGGTGGGGAAAGCGTGGTGAGTTCGTCCGAGAAGGGGAAGGGGAAGGCGGGGGCGCATTCAGCACGGTTTCCGGGATGGGAGTATGCGAGCTGTCCTCCGAGCGTAAGGGAGGTTCGGCAGTGGTTGGAAGAAAACCCGGTCGCGACGCCGAGTAGAAGGGTGGGAGAGAATTCGCAGGTAGCTTGCCGTCTGGTATGGGGAGCTGCTTATCTCACCACGTTTGCTAGATCCAAGGACGGACTCAGGCCAACATATATGGTGTATCATCACTCCCTGCCGAGCGCTCCGAGACAAACACGCGCGAAGGTCAGCATATGACTTTGTTGTCGCTGGAAGTATTCGGTGAGCACTCCTCGACATCATTTGCCATTTGCACCGTTCTGAAAGCTTCTCAGCGCCTTCTCGCGCTGACCGCATGCCTGACGCAAACACGGACGGGATCCTCGCCATCTTCTACGCACTAGGGACTGACAATTTACACTCTGGGTTGCTCGATGAAGGCATTCTCGTGGTTCAAAGTCCACAGCTGGACCCTCGCCGGTTACGTGGCTTCCGCCTCGAAGTCCTTTCAGACGAGCTAGAGTTGATCAATCGGTTTGTGGATATCGTTGTTGGACTCGATCCGGATATTCTCGTCGGCTGGGAAGTGCAGGCTGCGTCCTGGGGATACCTGACTGCTCGTGGAGTTCAGTACGGTAGGAGTTTCATCGTTCCAAGTATGAGTTTTTCTTTTCTTTCTTTGCTGAGAATTGCGTTCATGTAGGACTGGACGTTCCCGAGTTGATCGCGCGAGCGCCGACTACGTTGACGAAGAGTGGGAACGATCAGTGGGGGATTAGGACGACGTCGACGTTCAAGGTGACAGGTCGACACGTGTTCAACGTTTGGAGGATTATGCGGAGCGAGCAATCGTTGCACATGTATTCTTTTGAGAACGTGGCTTTTCATTTGCTACGCAGAAGGTGATTCTTTGAGCATTTTTACGGAGGAGCCACTGACTTTTTGTTCCCGAAAAGAGTCCCTCGTTACACCCCGTCGACGTTGACAGAGTGGTATAACAGCGATAGTCCAGTCCACACGTCGCGCGTGCTACGATACTTTCGCGACCGCACCAACACGACGCTCGATATCCTCGAGGAAGCTGAGACGACGACGAAAACTGCGTAGGTGGCCACTTGCAAACCCGACGATGACGCTTCAAGCTGATGCAATTATGAGAATGCAGCGAATTTGCCCGCGTATTCGGGGTCGATTTCTTCTCCGTCATCAGCCGAGGGTCCCAGTTCAAAGTCGAATCTTTCCTCTTCCGCATCGCGAAACCCGAGAGTTTCGTCCTTTTTTCTCCCAGCAGACAAGACGTCCGTCGCCCTCTCTCTCACCTGCTCTCCTTCCAACCGAGTCTAACCATACCATGTATCCTAGGTCGGCAAGCAAAATGCGGCAGAATGCATGCCTCTCATCATGGAACCTCTCTCGGCATTCTACAACGGCCCTCTAATCGTCCTCGACTTCCAATCTCTATACCCATCGATCATGATCGCGTATAATTACTGTTATTCGACGTGTCTGGGGCGGGTGAGCGAGTTTCAAGGGCGAAACAAGCTGGGCGTGAGCGATTTGGATCTTCCGCCTGGGTTGTTGGAGAAATTGCAAGATCATATCACGAGTGCGTTTTGTCTTTTTCTCCACTCCCCAAAGTGAGAAGGATTCGGGACGTTTTGCTGACCCTTCTCGCCCAACACTTTTTTTTTTTTTTTTTTTTTTTTGGTTAACGAACAGTCGCACCCAATGGGATCATGTACGTCAAGCCTGTGGTGAGACAGGGGCTGTTGGGTCGGATGTTGACCGAGTTGTTGGATACGCGGGTGATGGTCAAGCATGCGATGAAGAGTGCCACGAGCGATAAAGTGAGTGGTTCGTATCCTCTTGCATGTTTCTCTCTCTCTCTTCCTGGTGTGCCAGAGCAGGGGCTCACGAACGAACGACGGTAGGCATTGAATCGGATTTTAGACGCCCGACAGCTCGGACTCAAGTACATCGCCAACGTCACGTACGGCTATACGAGCGCGACTTACTCTGGTCGGATGCCTGCTGTCGAGATCGCGGATAGTATCGTCCAAAGTGGTCGCGAGACGCTCGAAAAGGTCAGTGGGTTTACCTCCCCCTAACAACGACACTGTTCCGCCTGATCGAACTCCCCCCCCTCCCTCCCTTTGGTTTCGTTTTCTGAACAGGCCATCGGGATCATCGACTCCACCAAGAAATGGGGCGCCCGAGTCGTCTACGGGGACACCGATTCTGTTTTCATCTATCTCAAAGGTAAAACAAAAGAACAGGCGTTCAAGATCGGGTACGAGATCGCCGATACGATCACGGCCATGAACCCGCCTCCCGTGAAACTCAAGTTCGAAAAAGTGTATCTGCCATGCGTGTTGATGGCGAAGAAGCGATATGTCGGGTTCAAGTATGAGACGCCGGATGAGACGGAGCCGGTGTTTGATGCGAAAGGGATAGAGACCGTGAGACGGGATGGCGTGCCTGCGCAGGCGAAGATGACGGAGACGTGTTTGAAGTCAGTCGGTCGTTTGTATCATTCCCGTGAGACAACTGATGACACGAACGATGGCGGTCTAGGATCCTGTTCCGCACGCAAGACCTCAGCCAAGTCAAAAAATATTGTCACAAAACGTGGTCCAAGATCTTGCGGAACAAGATCACCGTCCAAGATTTCATCTTTGCGAAAGAAGTCAGGATGGGAACATACAGGTCCGTAACTCGGGTTACCTGCACTCGTTTCGCCGGGACCCTGAACGTTTCCGCAGCGACAAGGGGCCTCCTCCACCCGGAGTAGCGGTAGCTGCTCGCAGGATCATGGAAGATGGGAACGACGAACCGCAATATGGAGACCGCGTACCGTACGTGATCGTCCGAGGTGAATCACATACTCGACTCGTCGATCGAGCAGTTACCCCCGAAGAATTTCTTGCCCACCGGTACGTGTTCGTGTTCCTGACCCCAAAGACGAGTTACGCTGAGTACCAGTATACGACGGACACAGACAATGGCGCATCGACGCGGCGTATTACATCTCGAGAGTGTTGATCCCTCCATTGGAACGGATCTTCAACCTTGTGGGAGCGGACGTACGGGCGTGGTACGATGAGATGCCCAAGACGATCAAGGTGGACGAACAGGACCCACTTGCGTTGTCCCCCAAGAAGAGGCAGCCGATCAATGTCAATCGGTTCAAGATCGACGAGCATTTTCAGAGTTCGCGGTGTTTGGCTTGTGGGAATACAGCTTCAAATGGTGAGAGGGGAGGGGGAACGACAGCCGATGCCTGCATTGCTGACTTTTGAATGTTAGGCCTTTGTGAAACTTGCCACGAGAACCCTCGAGAAACAATACCCAACATCCTATCTCGCATTCGAAAAGGCGAACAAAGGCTCATGGACACGCACCGGATATGCTCTTCCTGTGCTTCTACTGCGTCGAGCGAACCGAATGAATGCATGAACATAGATTGTCCCTGGCTGTATGAACGCAAGAAAGCAGAACAAAAGGAAGATTTTCTGGGAGGACTGCGGATACTGCTAGAAGACCTCGATTTATCAGACGACAGGGTCAACGATCTCGAACGGACAGACACATTCCTGTAGCAAATGTGTGTGTATACGGTATACAGAATATTTGGAATGGAATGTATCAATAGTTGATCATACCAAACGACCTCATGCGTTTTGGTAGTTGCCCGGTTGAATGCTGGGTTGGACGCCCGGAGCGGGTTGAGGGATTGGAGAGACGATGTTGGCTTGCTTGGGGGGAGGAGCAGGAGCGCGAGGAGGTTCGTCGTCGACAACTTGATAACCCTGACGTCCGCTAGAAGTGAATCCACCAGGCATTGACCAGACTGCTGAAAGTCAGTGGGTACCTACGATTTGCGTTGAGGGGACTTACCAGTGGGACCGCTGGCATCAGCGCCGAGATTAAACTGTGAACCTCTCTGACGGAGGGCAGCCCAGAAAGCAAGGGATGTTGGGAACTTTGTACGGAACAGATCGTCAACCTTTCCATCTTCCTTGATGTGAGAGCTCTGTACGAACCTTGAGCATCCACAAGAGGAACATGAGGAGTTTAACGAATCCGTTGTGGTCATTTGACAACACCCATATTATATCCCACAGAATCGACACGGATAGGAAGGCAGTGACCTGTTTACGTCCCAGTCAACCCTGAGCGAAACTGTGGCTTGAGGCAACCATGCGATGAGGAGCTCACCAGCCTCAACGACTGCACCGAGTCGGTACTTTCGTGGACGAACACTCCGAATATGAAGATGGGGAGGTTATATACAGGAGCTGCGAATGGACTCATGACGAACGAGATAATCTGCAGACGGTCGAGTGGTCAGAATCGGAACCAAATCTGTATGGTGGTGCGACGTACGGCTCCGCCGACAACGAGACTTCCGGGGTCAAGGCCTTGGACGAATTCCGCCATGATTACTGTCTGTAAGGTGTCAGTTTTGGGTTGGGATGAGTTGTTTGAGCTAAAGTTGTTTGAGCTGTGAATATGAATGAGATCAAGCTTTCAAAGAGTCGGACTGCGAAGTGCGTAGGCAACGGGGGAGTGGCAGTGCAGAGTAAACAAATAAATAATAATAATAAATACCTTGCCTATCTGACTCCAAGTTACTATCTGCCAAGTTCCAACTCGAAGCACAACTTTGTGGGACAACATTACGCCCACGTGTCGAGGACTTAGCCTTATTGACCGTAGATGCATCTGTCCGCGCGATGGTGACAATTCTGCTGAACTGGAGTGGGGTAAAGCAAACCTACTTCAGTCTTCAGCAGAATTTCGGGCCAAAGTTCGCGACGTACATCACGACGAATCCCTATCCATCGATCTCGGTACCCTGAGTCACGGCTCACCGATTATTTGGCATTCAGGACACAGGAAGTATAGCCCATAGGTAAACTCAGCTCAGCCTGCATCATTTGCTCGGAGATCCTAGCGCGTTCAAAACCCTGCATCCTGTGCGAGCGTGAAAAAGATGAGGTACGTTCGTCACAGTCTTCATTCTTGAGATTTACAGCGCAATGTACACCTCATACCCTGACATATTGCCATTGCTATTGCCATCCGAGTGAGCCAACCGTCGATCTTCGCCAGCCGTCTAATTTCGCCAGGCCCTTCAGCAGTGCACTTTGCATACGGTTTCGCACTTCGTGCATGCCCGGCCTATCGTGTCCTGTGGCGATTAATTACTGATATTATTCGTAGGTTATACCGTATCGCTGCATGAGGTCCTTCCTTCACCACAAGCCGCCGAGTTTGCAACGGACACCCGGCTAGGTTTTACACCATATCAAAATGTTATTCAAAATAAAATCTTGCTGTTGTTGCCAACACCAAGAGAGCGAGCGGTAGTTATGGAAACTGTCTACTGGAGTCTGGCATTGCTGAACCTTCGCCTCGTCGTACGGTTAGTTCAATCCGAATACTATGACGAGCGTCATGCGGGACGACTCGACGTTGGACCCAACATTGTTGCGAGTCATGGGTTGGACATATTCTGGCCAGACATGGAATCAGACGAGGTGTCGTCAGGCTTGATGACTTCTGAAAGCTCAATCCGGTGAAAAATGAGTTCATCTTGGACAAGACTTCGCTGTGGAACGGTTCCGAAGATATGGGTACTAGTTAGATCATGATGGTCAGCATTCACTTCTTCCCACCTCATCTTGGCTCATGCTAACAAAGATTGTCCCACCTACATTAATATTACTGCTGAACATCGTCTACCAACAATCCAAATACCACATCTAGTTCCATGTCGCTTGAGCATACAGGCCCAAGATCGCATCAGCCAAGGTAGGCGTATACAGCGACACGTCCGCATCGGTGTAGTTATGTGCCTTCTGCACGCTATTCAAGATGCTCAACACCTCGCTCTCGATGAAGTCCACGAAGACAAGATCGATAGGAGTATCGCTCGTAACATTGGGAGGGTTCGATCCAATATAATTTGGAACAGAGTAGTAGGGGAGCGGAGCGTGACGTGTATCGTCACCTGCGCCAGGGCAGCCCTATTCGATAGAAACCGAAATCAGTTCACCGATAACCGACAGTAGAGAGAGAAGAGTGTCTCACATCTGTCGTGACATATCCAAGAGTCAAATCGGTTGAGTCCGGGGTGGGTCCATCATGACGCTTGTCCATAACTTCCAACCAATCATGGTAACGAGCCTCGACGAGTCCACGGTGCCACAATTCCATTTCGTGTTCACCACGCTTAGAAGGAGAGCTAACCACATTCAGGGCAGGCAATACTTGATTGGCGACACTGAGAGTCACATTGGGAATATAGTAGAACGAATCGGTGAATGGAGCGACGGTGAGTTGGTCGTTCTTGGTGAAAGGTCCCTGGAAGACATTAAATCGCAATCCTCCTGAATTCGTGATGATAACACTGGGAATTCCTGCACGCGTGTTGTTGATGGTAAGGGCTACCGGAGCAGCTTCCGCGATATAGAGTGTCAAAACATTGCCATCAGAGGGATATGGGTTCCTGGATTCATTATCAAAGTTAGCCTCCGAACTCAGATTGAAACATACTGATTCATGGTGTAATCTTGCGGAGCAGTACCGTAGAGGTAGCTCAAATCAAAATTGACAGCAAGTTGCTGTAGACCGTACGTGATGTTTTGACCATACAATGTATCGAAGGTGGAGTTGGATGTCATGGTATGATACTAAGAGGGGGTTTGTTTCATGATTCTTGACGAGTGCGCCGTGGAATGAACGACGCCGTACCTGATACGTAACCCTGTTCTGATCGAGATACCTCCGAGTGAATGTGATGTTGTTGTTGGTATGTCCCTTGGCAGTGTCAAGGTCCGCGCCTGACAATCGTAAGCTGCAATGTTCCCCATGTCAGATAAAGTTGATGCACTCATCCAGCCTTGGGAACAGTGGGGTTAAAATCAAAGCCCGCGGGATTCTGTCATGAACGTACCAATTGTTTCCATATAACGACCACTTTCGAGGGCCATGGACCTTCCGTCATACTGTTGGCAATCACGGATGTGACTGTGGCCTGTAGAAATGTAGTGGTCAGGAACTCACCCGAGATAGTGAATTCGTAAGTAGCTGTACCTCCAAAGATCAAGATAGGCGTGTAAGGGTGTACAGCGCGGACGGCATTGAATACAACTGGCCCTGCAGGTGAGTGACATGTTATTAAATGAATCAATGTTGAAAACGAGCGTGTTGGAGCCTACAATTATCTTGCGATACTGGCATGTGACTAAAGATATGAATCAGACAGTGGTGCGGATTAGGCGTTATGAGACACACCCAACAAGGAGGAACACATCTGGTTCCTCAGCAATAGCATCTGCAAACTACATAATGATGAATCACATACGAGATTCGAGCTACTGCAGACAGAAACGCTCACCCATTCCTCCTTTACCATGTTGGCCACAGTTTGGACAGTGGTGTTCACCGAATTGCCTGTGAAATCATATAAGACGCCAAGAGACGTCACCCTGCAACCTCTGTACATCCCAAGTCAGTTTTGCACAATACCAGTCTGGATGAACCGAGAACACAGGGAGGCATGAAATCAGAATTGAACTTATACATACTTCCTGGTTGTGAACTTCCTGTAGCGATCTGCAATTGCACATAATTTAGGACATCCGTCCCTCGTCGCAGGGGTAATGGAGAGAGCTACGTACTACCAACAGGCATGTTCACGACTTCGCCATCGGAGCCGAACACCGTGATGTTGACATTCGAAGACAGATAGCGCCCATCCATATGAGGGACGAAATTGGTGTACCTGATGACATGAAAGAAGACAAATCACACATCTGGTCAGCATGATACAGGTTAATACCTTTCGAGGTGCACGTACATGTCGTATGTGTTGGCATACTCATACAATTCATGACTATCAGAGAACAACAAGGATCAGCGATTTGTCACCAACAATAGATGAAACCTGTTACGTGCTTTCCAATTGCCATAATATCATACGGAAGACGCTCGAGGAATTTGTTCGACTGGGATATAGTCAGCATAAATGACTGGACTATGTAAAATGTGGCTGACCTCGTGAGCATCTACGCCACCAGGAGGGTAGCCATCCGAAAGGCCAGTGCCTACAGCACGTCGCAGTGAATTTTTGCGGCGACTGATTCAGATAGCTGGAATCTTACCATCATGCAAATCTCCGGAGTCAACCAGGAGCAGGTCAACATCCTTTTCCTATTTGTTTGCTCGTCAGTTTTAGAAAGAAGTCAAAGTCAGGTAAGAAACCGACAATAGCAAGCTTCTTCATGTGCGTGACAAAGCTTGCAAAGTCACCAAGATCGCCACTGTTCACAAGAAACGTCAGTCCTCGAGCTGCATGCCCGCCTGGCACCCACATCAAGGTGAGAAGTTTACCTATAGTTAGGCTCTGGCCAGGTAAGATGCTGGTGACCGAGGAGCCATCCGTGCGTGTCTGTGGTGTGTATCACATTGAAGTCACTCCAGACGAGGGGACGATATGGTGGTGTGAGCGGAATTTGTGGATGCTCGCGCTTCTCGTGAACATGAGCGTGGCCACGGCCATGGAGCTCGTTGTCTGTGCAGGCGACGGCGAGGCCGACAAGTGGGAGGAGTGATAAGAGTATCATGAGAGCTTCACCATACGATTGAACCACCTCGCTACATAGTGGCGCAACTATCGAAAACACTTGAATAAATAAATAACACAAAACAAGATTTGGCCTCTAACTTTATACCACAACTTCAGTGACCTACTTACAGATCTTGGTGGTGATCCAACAACACCGCATAGTCGCTGACGAACAAGATAAACAGCAGGATCGACAGAAATGTGATGGTCGTCTCGGTTACAACGACCCGCGGTCGACGTCGATCGTCCATATCCCGATCCCCTAGTACCACGTAGTAGTGGCCTCAGGTTGTAAACCGATTGCAACGACACTAGAACGAGCGGGTAGAACTGTTCGCCTCCACGTGTCATCCTCCGTTGACCTTGTGATTGCCTGGCCAGAAGACACCCAGATTCCTTCAAAGTCGAGTGAGGTCTCTAACCCGAAGCCGTGACTCGGAAGCCCGACTATACATACCCCAATCAGATCGGCAACCAGTAAGCCTAGCTTTCTCCCCTCCGCCCGCCTAGCTCAATCGGATAGAGCGTCAGACTCTTATGACTAGGCGATCTGAAGGCTGCGAGTTCGACCCTCGCGGTGGGCTATTAGTGTTTTGACCCCAGTGGCCAGTCTTTCGAACAAACCCGACCTTCTTCCGACCGAAGAGATTGGTTTTGCTCGAATGTCTGACCACTGAAACAATTGGCGCGCGACACGTCCTCGTTAAGAGGCATTAGTCTTGAGCGCCCGGAAGAATCTAGTGCGTTTTTTGGTTTTGTTTTTGAGAGGGGAGGCACCTCTGCGCTGACAAGTCACAGCGCGGTAGCCGCCGTCCACCCAAGTTGCTGGCCAAGTATTGCCCTCGTCTATGCGTCCTTAACACCCACATGCTCCCGGCTCGTGTTCTTGCATCAAAGGCAATAGGCATTGGTGATTTGAACGCTGAGACGACCATCTCGCGTCCAAGGACCCCACGCCCTCTTTCACGTCGCTCGAGGCAGGTCTCTCAAGTCCGAGATTCATAGTCGCAGTTACATCATACTTCCGCCCCCTCCTCGCACCCGCTCTCGCAACATAGTAGCCGATCGCGACTCCGAAACCATTCCGCGCATCTTGGTCAAATTCGATCCTTCCAGCTCCGCCATCATCCTCACCCCCCCCCCCCCCCAAGCCCAACCCGACAACCCGACAGCCCTATCCCCATGCCCATGCCCATGCCCGTTGACATCTTCCTTCTCCATTATTTGGCAAAACCCGACCGTTTGGCGGGTAGATTCGTTCATCCGGTTCGATAATCCATAATCCATGGTCCATGGTCCATGATCCATGATATCCATCAAACTCGGCATACAATGATCCATCCATCGTGATTCGATTCACACGAAAAGAAGTTCACGGGCCCGGGCCCCGCATGCCCATGCGGAACACAATAATCCCTGATGTTATTCCGAGAACCATCATGATCTCAACCATTTCAATAAAAACCTCAAGCCTCAGGGACCGCGTAATACATACATAGCCTGAGACTCGGTCACGCTCAGGGTTGAAACTGAACGTGGTATGAAACAATGCATCCTGAAACCCAAGTCCACACAATACCCACACAACAACACAATACTTCAAGTTTGGTTCATGGTACAGTGCAGCTGCGTTTGATCGTCGATATCAGGGTCCGCGACGCGACGAATCTGATTCGAATACACACACACCGTGACAACACGCACACATACGCATACGCACCCGCATGGTGGCGGCGCCCATACTTTGCTTCTTTGCATGGCATGAGCCAACACCCAACATCCAACGCCGAACGGCCATCGTGCCGTTCCCGTTACCGTTACCGTTCCCGATCAAGATAAACACGATCACATTTCATCAACAACGTGCACGGACACGATGACGGCTCACCGGCACCGGCGCTCAACCTTCTAGAAGCACACTCGCAACATTCCGAGCATCGAAGTTTCGAACCAATCGAACCATCGAAACACACGGATACGGCCCGACTCGGGGCATTGCCGGCTTGGGCGCGAACGCAAACGCAAACGCACACACGCACGACGTGACATAGTACATCGTAACGGCGCCAGGTCGCCCAACTGTCCCCGACTCCGAGGCAGCGCGTTCGTGTTTTTTTTTGGTAGGTAGCACGTACGGCAAACTTCGTTAGTAGTATACAGAGAATTTAATACGCAGATATGATCAATAGTACACGCGATTCATTTAGCCATATTCAGAGCAGGTCATCCAACTCCATGTCTTCAGAGTTGGCATTCCTCACGGTCTGCTTCTTGCTTGGGGATTATCGACGATCTGCCCGTCTTGTACTACTATATAGTTCCATACTCCGCAGGGTGAACGAAGACGCCATCAGCATCATACACATTTGGGCTTTCTATCAAGTAGTAAAAATTCTACGGTCGTGTTGCTCAAATTGTGTGTCTTGAGGTTGACAATGTTGAATGACATAGCGACGTTCGGGAGAACCGGTTCACACGATCAGAGTCACTTGCAGATGGCAAAGTGTTCGTCTGAGACAAAACCCTCCTCCACAAGGGAGTCGGGGATAGGCGACGGCGATATCAGCTACTGGTATCACGATCGCCGACACCCAAAAGACGAGTCCAAACCCCCAAGTCATCGACCCCAAAAACGAACCCTACAATTGCCCCAATAAAGAACAACTACATGAACACGAAAAATGCATGCAACAAGCCTGTGAGATGTGTGATAAAAGAATGAATGAAAGAGAAGGAAAAAAACACGATGAAAACAACAACAACACGTTGGTTGAATCATAATGGACGTTTTTTTTGTTAAAAAAAAAAGATGACGGTGACGGTGAATCGTGATGGTGATGGTGATGATGAAGGCGAAAACCGTATGGTGCCTCGTAAAATGTTAACCTATGTAAACCCCTGAAATAGCACGAAATGGAAAGAGGACTATGGGACAGAAATGATGAGTAAGGAAAAACAAACATCTAACGAATGTAAGATATGGGTCGTCGACCATGAAAAGGGAAGAAGTGAAGAGGAGTGAAGTGGTGGTTGATGACGGCCCGATAGCAGGGCGTGGATGCAATGTCAGAGGGAGAATGAAGATGAGGGATGCGAAATATCAATGAACGTAAGGACGTAGACTTGTAATGCATGATGAGGAATGATGATGTGCTGCAAAGGGGGGGAGAAGAACGGGAAATGTGGCCCAAAAAAATCGTGTTACTGAAAACCAAGGACCTAGACCAGCGAGGGACCCACAAATAGAGAAATACCGAAAGAGCCCAGAGAGAGAAAAAAAAGTAGAGAAAAACGAGGCGAGCGACGAAAAGGCCATCATGAAGTGGGGCCGCAGGAAATCGCGCACCAAGGCTCGACCGAACCCCCCTACGACGTCTCCTTCCATCAAAACCGCAACTCCTCCGGTTCCCAAACTTCCGGAAAGGCATACCACAACGCGGGAAGCTGGGCGAGTCTGATCTCACGCCCCTCGCGTCCGCATATCGCGTAATCGAGCCACGCGTCCTGATACCGGTGTGTGCCTGTCCTCTTGCGATACTCGAACCCCACTTTTTTAAGCGACTTGAGGCCACGTGCAAAGAACGCTGCACATTCCTCGCGTACGACCCGCCACGACTCCATGTCATCGTTTTCGTCATACTCGGGAAATTGAACGCAAAGACGAAGATCGCGCAAATTTGCGAGTGGCGATAGCGCGTCCAAAAATTCCTGCTGTGGTTGGGAAAGGAAGGAAACAACGTTTCTAGGGTCAGCATCCTATTCATGATTGCCACACCATCGAAAAGAGATATGGGCAGTCATTGTTTCCGGGAGAAAACGGGTAATAGTTGGTAATGAGGGTGTACGAGCAGGGGAAGAAGAGTGGACGTACAATGGAAGATGCTGTCCTGCCATCGTGGTATCCGCACCGTTCAATTTCGAGGACTTCCAGATGGGGACAGTTGATAGAAATCAATTGACATATGGTTGGCGTGAGCTTGTCCTCGATGATGATGCGAAGGTGCCTAAGGGGGGAATTGTTTGCGCCGATATCCGCCAGAACGCATTCGACTTCAGATTGTGAGAGTGCGATCGGCCACCGAGGCAAATCGACGATGGCCAAAATGGCGAGTCGTTCGAGGTTTGTGGTGTAGTTAAAGATCCCTGGTAAGCAGCAGGCATTCGAGATAGCGAAACTGGTGATGGAGGCGAGCTTGGCCAAATTTTCTGGATCGGAGAGTACCTGGGAATCGAGCATGTGGAATTCACGCGATCTTATTTGAGGAAAGAGCAGGCGTAAATCTCGCAACAGCGGCATCTTCCTCAACACGTCGAAGAGGCGAGGGTTGGGAATGTTCGCGATGCCGTTCCCTACGGCAAACGAAAGGTTCACCAACTGATTTGGAACACGGCCGTGAAGCACGAATGTCGTCAAACACGGCCACTCGATCGTGGAAAGTCCGGTGAACGCGCATAGATCACCGGACAGCTCCAGGTGGGTGAGGGTGGGCGCATGTTGGCGCAAAAAGACACCGGAAGATCGTAATTCCCTGTAGCCACGGAGGTCTGCCTGTGCTCTGTATTTCCTTCTCCAATCTCGCATGAAGTAGGACAGTTCCGCAAACTTTGGGTCGGTTGGACCATCGCCGATACGAAGCGTTTGACCGACAGGTATGAGGTTGACCTTGCGCAAGGGTGTAGGGAAGAACTGCCAGAGACTTTGATCGATGGGGGTGTCAATGAGCGTAAAGGTGGTGAGGGATTGGCACTGGCCGAGTGCCTCGTAGAGGGCCTGAGGAGGGAGAAAGGGTGTGCTCAACATGAATTTGGTGAGTTTCGGCATGCGAGTGATGGCGTGGATGGCCAGCTCCATTTGGTAGGGACAGTAAATTCCTTCCCGATCGAGGTAGCCGTGACGAATACGACCTGGTTCTGTCCATTCGTCGTGCCAGTCAAGTCGAAAATACCTTGAGAGACATGGATCAGAGAGAACCGGATAAAACGAGCGCACAAAGAGATCAGCGGACCTGATGTATGGCCACAAGGACTCTGGATAAAAGAGAAGACCAAGCTCTCTATCTGTCTTGGATCTCTGTGGCCATCGAACTTCTGAGAAGAGGAAAGGGAGGCAAGCCTCGCGAACATGACGGGAGGTGCTGGCAAGATTAAGGAGAGATTGGGGGAAGGTGCCAGGGTGGCTGGCAGGCTGACTGCCAGCGAGGAGCTGGGCGACGATAATATGGAATATGTCTGCGTTTAGAGACATTTGAACTGTCTGAAAATGATTGCAGGCTATGATGAGAGCCTTTGACTCGTGTAGGAGAGAGTATGGGCCAGGGGGAGAGAGCCTGGAATGAGGAGGCAAAGGCAAGGGAAGTGCTTGGTATGGGAGTGTGGTAATGTACGGGTTGAGGGGCGTTGGGTGTGGACGGTGAGGAAGAGAGTCGGATGATCTCGAAAGGGATTTGGTCGCATCTGAATCTGGCGGGGAGTAAATATGGACCAGGCAACTTGTCGAATTTCAGGTCAACACACGTCGCGTTGCGGTGTCGATCAAATCCAATTCACAGGCTCGGCCAAGACTCGGCTCAAGCCAATGGAAGCTCTAGACTCACCCAGACCGCGGCTAGATTGACCACCACTGTCCAATTATTACCACATCGAATTCATATCATTCATCATCGTGATCACCTAAACAATTACACCTCTATAATTCATCACAGGTCATCACTGCGATGCATACTTCTCCGTCCACTCCCGGCTAACCCTCTGCGCATCCTTCTCATTCTCCTTGTAATGCTTCGCAACATCCGTCGCCAGTGGGTCATCTGGATTCGGGGCACTCAGCAGGGCCTGTATCGACAGCAGGACGGTCCGGATTTGAAGAGCTGGAGACCATTTATCTGTAAAATGGCCACGTTCCAGCTCGTTTTGGAAAATGGAATGAGGGCTCACTCACCCTTGAGGATATCCAGACAGATGCGCCCAAGTTTATCTATAACGCCCAATGATTGAATGCAAAGAAACCGCCAGTCGGGAATTATGTGAGCACGCGGAACGCCACAGCCGCTCCTGGCAACGCAAGGTCTAGAAAAAGGAACTCACCGATATTGGGGTGGTATATCTTTGTCAGGAACCGTACTTTCGGTGGGCTCATGGGATACTCTTCTGGGAGGAAAAGTTCGAGATGAAACACGCCATCTATCCGACCGTAAAACGTCTGAGTTAATCACGTTTGGGTGCGACGACTCACGTTGGAAAGGGCTGCCATCGGGACCTTGGATGGTGACATCAAAGTAGCGCAGGTTGTCTTCGTGTGGTGCGGCTGTAATGCCAGGAGCGGGGTCTGCGACGAGGCGCTCAGTTTCCTAGGAATGATCGTTGGAGCAGCAGGCAAGTGCACGAGGTCAGCGGTGGCACGACATGGGCATGTCGAAGCCATTTACCTTGATGATTCGCTAGATCGACACAGCACGGCCATCAGTTGATCAATGTACGGCTCGTAGCGTGGATCATACCTTTGGCAAGGCCATATCTACGGCTCGTGCGAGGTCGAGTGTAGCACTGCGATAGTAGTCGACCGGAACCAACTTAATTGGGCACAATCTGCCGCAAAGATCCCCACGGACACTTCCGAATCCCGACAGATATTGACATCCAATGTTCCCACGTCTGCTTATTTCGACAAAGGTCACCATGGCCAGCAATGACAACGTAGGTATAGAACAATGTATAACATGCCCAGCTGATCCTATCTTCGATTAGCAAAGTAACGACGACTGGGTCAAGCTCGTGAGCTCAGACGGATACTCCTTTCTCATCAAGCGAAGCGTCGCCATGATGAGTGGAACGCTCAAGAACATGCTTAGCGTCGACAGTGAGCCCATTACTTTCAATGAAACCTTGACGTTTAGTTCATTGTTCCAGGTAGCTTCAAAGAAGCATTGGCAAACACTTGTCCGATCAGCGAGCGGTGAGTAATCCATTCCATTCTCAAAACCATCTCATGGCGATCCTGTGACTTGCGTCATCCCCTGGACCTGTTCGCTTCCCCTACCAGCGCGCCGGTCGTCGAAAAAGTCTGCGAATACATGTCTTTCAAGGCTCATTACGAAGGTGCAGGCGCAAAAGAAGAAGTTCCCATAAACGAATTCACGGAACGCATCCCGCCCGAAGTCGCCCTCGAACTGTAAGCTAAGCGACCGACCTACCCAAAACGCTTCAACGCTGATCACTCCCTTTTTCGTGTTCTTCTCAACACTCACACCCCCAAAATTTTATTTTCTCCCCCCTCTCTCTTCTCGGTCCAATCCCCGTTCATTCTAGGCTCTTGGCTGCGGACTACTTGGAAGGTAACGTGTTTCATAATTCAGATCACTATTTTTAAATGTCGCCCGTGCAAGTTCAAGTTGCGCTGATGCCCATGCCCTTGTGCCTTTTATTCTAGTGTAAGCGGTGCATTCGTATTGGATTAGGCTGGTACATATCTGGTCGCATCGTGTGTGCCACTGCGCCAACCTGCTGGGGGCCCGTATCTTTGGTTTTCTCTGTGATATTAGAGTTCCTATGGGCGTGGTCTTGTGTTGTGGCGAGGCGGCGCAGAGATGTGCGCCCTCCTGTCTACCGGCCTCGTGTTAGCATCCGGACCTGGCTGGGCATATATGCAACCTACATATACGACAATCCATCAACGATCCTCGTCATTGTACAAGCTTCCGTTGTTCTAATAACTTTTTTTCATGTCTGACGCCTCCTTTGGCGTCTCGTCACCGCTGTGCGCGAACATCTGAACCCCCTTTTTATCGGCCCGCCTCCGTCCTTGTAAAATGCGACTTGGGACTTGGGGACAGGCAACAGGTGCGCACTTGATCAACGATCTCGATCATACCACACCTGAAACACTCTATTCAGACGGACGGACTATCATAATCTAACCAGATATCTCCCAACGTTGTCGGTTATCATCGTGATCAGCATTCAATGGTGATTTTGGGGTGGCAGTGACGCCGGAGAAGAGATGCACATTCCGCATTCCGCATGATTGCACATTGCTTCATGCTATGTAGTTGCCCAGTCAGACCGAGTCGCTGGGTTTACGCCGGGTTACTTACTACATATATAATTGTGAACAGGTACGAGCTCGGGAAGCTGATGCGTTACCCGCACAGAATGGGCGGAAAGCGCAGAAGAACTTGATCGTCCCGAGTCCCGACTTCCTTTGGTTTCATCTTGATGCCACCCTAGCGCCTTCTCTGTGAGTATATGTACTAGTATGTATCCAAGTGTTACCCTATTACTTACCTCCTGCCAAGGGCCAAGGCGTAATTACTTTTTTCTTCTTCTTTTCACTCCATGATCTCATCCAGCATGAATGATCGACGACGCCTCAGGCTCTTGGGACGAATCCAAGTCGGACGTTAGCTGCTTACTCCCTCCCTCGCGTGCGCGACTCCGAGTCCTTGTCATTGGTAACCATCGACTACCATCGAATGTTGAATGTGAGCCTACGGAGCGTTGTAGCCCGATAGACTGTGACATCAGTGTGAGTAAATCCTACGTATTAAATATGTACGACTTTGATCCGAGTCCGAGAAATCGATGAATAGGGGTGAACCACTGTCTTCATCCCGACTCTTTGGGTTTAGGTATCCGCAGACAGTGCTAGCGAGGATTCTCTGTTGGGATATGTGAAGCTCGCGCGTTACGCATACATACGCTAACGACGAAAACTCAATCAAACGCGTTCTGTGCTGTATTGACACGATTGAAAGAGACTCATTACAAACGCGGCTTCCTATACGGATTACCGATGGATGACAATTTCCTCTACGCATTGTTGAATCCTCGGCGTAGAATATTCAAGTTGAATTTCATTTGAATTTTTGCTTCGGAAAAAGCCTTGTCAACAGATAACCTTGTCAGTTGTCGTCGTCATCGTCGTAGTCGTTGAAACGTTGATGGCCGAATAATGCCGACAAACGTTCGACACGACGAGCAGCGTATCAAGTTGCAATCCCAACGAAACGTCTGTGGTTGCAAACTTTGTTGGTCACCGGTCAAGAGTGAGTAACTCGAGCAGGAACTGTCAAGCACCCTGATTTGTGGCAGTGCTACCACGTCGGCTCTGCACTGGACCACCACCACCACCACTGATACCAACTCGCTGCCTTGCGCAATGAGCAGCGCATCTCCGCAGGACATATACGCAAAATATTTGCGAAAACCATACGGATATCCATTGAGGATTCCCGAACCCAGTCCTACTCTCCCTGAATCATATCAAGACGACGGACTTCAAATTGGGGACGTGGGCTATGTCGATACCCATGGGAGAGTTTCAAGTCCTGTTCAACGTACGCTACTCCGCGGGACACACGCTCCATATCGCAGACGTGGTGTTCCTGACCAGTTTGAGCCAATCGAACTCGATCTCGATGAAGCCTCCGATTTCAATTTCAACGAAATTCCTGGCGAACGCGTCATTACTAGCGCTGGTATCGACTCACCAGCCACATCGCAACAAAAGATGAGCTGAGGTAGCGTATATTTCGTCTCAGACATTATGCATCAACGAAACTTAGTGTCTTTTAAGGATGAATTATGAATTCCTTTCGTCGTCCACATCGGGCGCAATCCTGATCCTCCCCGAGGGTGCCGTCCGCCATGATCTCAGGGAGACAGACGAGTTTCGCCAGATTGCCGTAGAGAATGCCCAGCATTGGTGTGCATTTGCGAGGCGCGACTCCCTCTACCTGATCACTGGGTTGTATAAAGCCACTTCTTGGACCTTTGCCTCCTTTGATCATGGCCCCCCGGAATGGACAGATCATAGTGGAGAAGAATGAAGCCGAAATGTACAGCTGGGATTGTCGGTTCAACGTCGACTGGCGTCGCAGTCCGGGAGGAAGCGACAACAGGAACCAAACGGTGTTCATAAGTGGCTTCAAAGTCACAGTAAGGTGGTGGGCTCCGGAGCCGATGGTCGAGTTGGTGCCATGGTCACAGAGCGTCTGGTCGACCATCCTTGTCAATCTCCGTTGGTTCATGACCGTCTTGCTCGGCGTTTCCAAGCTCCTTTTGCTGCGTCTTCTGCTAAGAAGTGAGTTGATGCCGTCATGTCATGTGGTTCTTAATGACATGAATGATGGATTAGGCTTTGAGCACGTACCACAATTATCTGAGGTATGTGGAGCGACTCAACTTACGCTATGCACTGGTAACCGAGAGACGGAATAGCCATTCCATCCTCCCGACGCTATCAACCGCTACCTATTGGATAAGGTTGGTCCACTGAAAAGACGAGAAGACGACATGCTGAGTTGCTGTGACAAGGATCCTACTGCTCGGGTGGCTGTTACGCACGATACCCAGTGGATAACCATGCTTGAAGAGGTTTGTTGATGTCCATCCATGTCTGTCTAGGCACTGATCACACCGTTAGGAAGGGTTGGTGCAAGATGATTTAGTGCATGAGGATCGCTTGAGGGCATTCCTGTCAGAAACACACACATGGGCGTCTGATGACGGCAAGTATTCAGACATCACTTCGGCACGACATCACCGTACGTACTGTCTAACAAAGGGCCTTAAGCCCTGTAGGACAATAAACAAGGATTCAAAAAAAAAAAAAAAAAAAAAAAACATCACTTCGGCCCTTCGAATCACAACTAATTTTTGTAGATGTTGTTTACCTACGAGGCAAAATGTGAGTATTTTTTAACCCGCCCAATTCATCTTGTGATGACGGAGCTGCGTGACAGAAATGCCGGTGGATCATGTGGCCCCGGGCCCTCCGATACCCTCGATCGCTTTTCCATTCCTACCGCCTCACACCATCATCCTCAGATTGTAATCACGCGTGCGTATACAAGTTTTGGTCTAATGCAGAACTTTAACGGTCGTCTTGCAGGCTTGCGGGCCGAAAATCTTGTTGTTGGTCTCCGACGAATGCCCATCGGTTTCTACGTTCTCGTGCAATTCGATGGCACGACGAGGAGAACCGAAAACAAGTCTGTATTAGTTGCGGATAGCGTCATTGAATGGGATGATGAAATTCTTTTGTCAGTTATTCGTCGTTCCTTTCTCTTTGATCTGGTAGTGACTTGGGATACCTAGACCTTCGGATCCATCGGTGGGGCTCCGAATCACAGTCAGTGCCTCTTTCGAATTCGATCCAATGTTAGGAAATGGCCACGTTCTCTACACGCGGGAGATCAAGGTGAAAGATCTCGTTGGCAGCATGCATCGTGAGTTTCGTGGTTTTTAGCGTCCCGGTTGTTGGTGCTGAAAGGTCGCAGTCATCACATTCCCCTCCATAGAAACGAGTCCCTCGTGTTCTTCTCTCCTCGTTACTCTCGAGCGACGGTCGTCCAACCACTATGTGACTCAGTTAAGGAACTATATAGGCCGCGATGACAGCAAAGTAAGTGGTACGGTATAACTTGAGCAGTCAGATTCCGATGATGCTTTGTTGTTAGCCGCACTGGGAAAATTCGTCAGCTTTGGCGCATGAGACCGATTTAGGGCACGAGGCTCTAGTCCGCTACAACGCGCACTACCGTAGAGAGGACCTCAAGAAAGCCGTCGAGCATTTCGAAGACGCTCTCGTCATTTGCCCCCACGAACACCCATGTCATGCCGCTGCACTATCCAACCTCGCTATGGCCAAGTTCATGGCCTGTCAGGTTGACGGCATATACACTGCGCTTGGCACACCCACATCCTTGTATTTCCAGGCGCTCGAGTTGCGTCCTGACGGCCACCCCGATCGACCTGCAACGTTGCTGCACCTCGCTCAGGTTATTTGCTGTCGCTATGGGAAATTGGATGCGGAGAAGCCGATGCGCATGAAATTAGGGAGCTCGCAAACGAAGTCAAGGGCATCTGCTCTAAAGGCGCTCATGAACACCGAGCGGCCGAGCTTATTCTTCAAACGTGCGCACGGTACAAAGCCGCAAACAATGAGAGTCGCGAGGAGCTTGATGTGTTGATCTCGGGGTTGGATCGTGCTTCTAGAATGTCTCCTGATGGCTATTTCGATGTGCCACAGAGATTGATGAGCATCAGCATAGCTTTACAACGATCCAGTGAGTGGTAGACCGATGTGGGCGGCCGCATCGACAAGGCGATCGCACTGAACAAAGAGGTCTTGGATCTCACCGGGGATGGCGATCCTTTCAGGGCCAGCTGCCTCTCTGATCTGGCGAATTCCCTCTATATTCGATTTTGTCACTACCATGAACTTGGCGATTTAGAAGAGGGCATCAATTCGTTGCGAAAAGCATTGGAAATTTACCCCCTTCGACATCATGATCGAGCTGATTCAGCGGTCGACCCCGCCCGTTGCTTCGAAGTAAATTTCGTCTGGTCGAAGACGCCAACGGATCTTGACGAAGCAATCAACTTGTTCCAAGCCGAACTGAACCTTCCTCACACTCACTCTCCTAGCCCACTCCGGTTATGGAGCGATCTTGCTCGTCTGCTCCGTACCCGCTTCCTTCGATTGGAAACAGTGTCTCGATGAGGCCATCACTCTGCACCGAGCCTCCTTGGAGTTCACTGGTTCATATCCGTCTTACGATGTGAATACACACACGTCATTACTTTCCACTCGCTTCGACCTGCTCGGTGCTGTCTCTGACCTCGATGAGGCAGTTCGTGTATGTCGTGATCATTTGGAGCGTTTTGCACACGGAAATCGCATTCGATGGTCTGCGCTTGGTAACCTCGCAGAGGCGCTGAGGAGGCGCTTCGAGAGGTTGGGTGCCATCGACGACCTTAATGAGGCCATCACAATGCACCAGGGGCTTGATCTTTCCCAGCAATATGATGGCAGTGCTCCGTTGTGGGGCGTCCTTACGCGCTGCCTTGTGCTCCGGTTCAACCAATTCAAGGCAATAACCGACTTAGACGAGGCCATCACATTGTCCCGTGCGGCATTAGGCCTCTACTCGCCCATCCACTATAGAGATTCCCCACTGTTGTGTCTCGCAGGTTGTCTTCTAACCCGGTTCCAGAATGCGGGTGCAATCGGTTCTCTCGACGAGTCCATCACATTGCACCGTGAAGCAAGGAAGCTCTACCCAGGATATGACGTGTCGTCGTGTGCTAGCGGGCTTGCGGACTGCCTTCTGATCAGGTTCAGACAATTGAATCTGATGACCGACCTAGACGAGGCAATCACATTACACCGCGCGGAGCGGATCACTCATGCAGCATTTTGGACCAGATCATCCAGAGCGAACTACATCGTTGAACAACCTCGCAGCTTGTCTACAAATCCGGTTTGAAGTCCAGGGAATGATGGCAGACCTCAATGAAACTATCACTTGAGGTTCTAGAACAGAGTCGTGACATTTTCTGGAGTGTGTTGCTGCGTCTTCGCTCTCCTCTCGACGATGTCATTGCATCTGGAGAAAATGGCAAGATGTTGGCGCAATCGTTCATGCAGCTGACATCCCTTATTCGTAGCCTTCCTGATATTTTCGATACCCTCGGTGATCAATACAATCGGCCGTGGACACTCAATTCTCGATTACAAAATATCGTGTCCGATATTCGCATGCTTCCCGGCCTCTCGCGTTTCCTCGAACCCCCTCTCTTCTCGGATCTACAGAAGGCAGCCGGTCGGGGAGCTATCTTAATCGTCAACGCGAGCCAGTACTCCTGCGATGCACTCATTGTTCTGCATCACCGTGATCCCGTTCGTCTTCCCCTCAAAACGACCACAACCCACGTCGCTGAGCTAGCTTCGCGACTCCGTTCTCTCACTGCCATTTCTGAGGCAGAGGATAAGACAGAGGCTGTCATCCTCGTCCTCGTCCTCCAGGAACTATGGTCCTTGGTTGTTTCCCCGATTGCAGAGGTCCTTCAAAAGTTCCAGCCACTCCAATCCCGTATCTGGTGGTACCCAACCGCCGAGTTCTCTCTCCTCCCCCTGCATGCTGCCGGACCACACGAGGAGGGGCAGCCAAACTTCACCGACCTCTATATCTCATCATACACCCCCACCCTTATGGAGCTCATCCGTGCAAGACATAAATTGCTGTCATACTCTATCACAGCTCAGCGACATTTTGTCGCCGTAGACACAGCACCGGACATCGCGGAAGACGGTCGAGATCCCGCTGAGAGCGAACTGGCTCCTCTGACACAGTGCATTGCTCTGTTGGCGATGACTACCCGTATCAAAGGTCAAGATAGCCAAGTGGGGAGGGTTGCTGAAGAATTGGGAAACAACGAGTTCTTTCACATTACCTGTCCCGCGATCGCGGATCCTCAACGCCCATTCGAGTCATCCCTCGTCCTCAGTGATGGGCATCTCAAGATGGAAGACGTCATGCAACTCAGGCTCGATACGCAGCAGGGGCGATTTGCATTTCTCTCTGCTTCTCGTGCCGCTGGTGGAGATGAGCCTGAGCAGAGTTCAGGATCGTCGCGCGAGATAGTCCACATCGCTGCGGCGATGCAGTGTGCAGGATTCCCCTCTGTGGTTAGCCCAATGTGGGCTGCGGATCCAGTGCACGCCAGAGTGATGGCGGCGAGGTTTTATAAGAATATGGTGGGAGATTCGAAACGTCTAGATCATACTCGTGCCGCGGTTGCGCTACACAGAACGGTAGGGAGTTCCACCGATATACCACTCGACCAACGGATTTTGTGGATACACATGGGGGCATAGTAGTCTCAGTTTTGTTGAATGCTCAGATGTAAGATTATAGGACAGGTTGATACTGTACGTGGTTGAGCTCTTGCTACTGGATTGCTCACCCGAGCCGCTAACAGCACGCGTTTTTTTCGGGACTGCTTCGACTTGTTCAGACGCGTCGAGCATTCCCGAGTCTACGTCGTGAGTGATCGCGTCAGATTGCGCTTGTGGATCAGTGCCATACATAATAGTCTTCAGTGGTTCTGGGTTATCGCTATCATCTACTCTCTCTTCTTCTTTTCCATTGTCAGAATTTGCAGAATGACATTGTGCCTTGCTGTGGTAAGGTGTCCGTACCTAGGCCCCCTGAAGCTCCCATGTATGTTAGTCCGGGGAATAGCAGATTTCAGGGCGAAAAATGGCGAAATGTCAGTCCGGAGATAGCAAATTTGACAGTTTGACCAGGCGCGAAAACCCGGATGTCTCTCCGCCTTGGCAGATTTGACAGCTGGCCCCGAGAATCATTGATCATGATATGCTCGGGTATACAATGCCTGATTGGCAAAACTCGCCAACCTTTACTCCTGTCTCACACGGCAAGCCATACTATGACCGAGGATTTGTCGCATCGTCGATTAAAAGCGAGCACGAGCTTTGGGGGAATGGTGGATGGCTTCGTTTAGTAACGAGCAGTTCAAACCGATCTTTGGGGCCGTATCCTCCTCGCGCCCTCGATCGGATGAATTCGCATGCGAGACGCGCCCACTCGAACAGCCTGTCGGCCTTTTGCGCGAGCGTGGCGTAATCCACCTCGCCGAAGTGGTCATGAAGACTGTGGAGGCGGTGGGAAATAAGGAATGATCTTGTAATGAATGATATCTCGTTCAGTGGATCCTGGGTCAATACTGTCCATCGTCTTCGTGCGGACGTGGGCCTTGTCGTGTAGCGCGTCATTGATGTCAGGAAGGGGACGAGAAGGACGAGAATGCGGACGTTCGATGGAAGTTTGGTGAGCTCGTCTCGGAGCACTTGGAGGATTTCCTCTCGAGAACTCTCTGGGCCACTCTCGTCCAATGCGTCCATGACGATGACAATTGGTCCAAGCGTGACAGCTTTTGACAATGGTTCCAGCACGAAACTCTGCCATTGTTGGACGATGTCCACCGTATTCTTGAGCGACGCGTTTGTGGAGACAGCTTCTGCCACAATGTGCGCCAAAATTGCAATCCGCCAAGTCGCGTGCGATGGTCGAGGTGGGCCTCGTCATGGCGGTAGTGTCACTGTAATTCCAAACGGACACACGGAGTGCGCCTCTACCTTCGAGGATGTCAACTTGAATGTCCCCACACGAAGACGGGCGGTACGTACCGTCAGTGACGCTCCCGACGTCACGGAACGCATCACCGTCCAACGTAGTGGCACACGACGGCCCATAAGAAACGCGACCAGCCGGGCAAGGCAAACGGTCGATGATGGTATGGTTATACATGAAGGCAAGACGATGAAATTCGGTCGTCGACGAGCACCAAAGTTTCGTCACACGAAGAGGAAGAGAAGAGGGGAGTTGTGGAATAGAGAGCAGAGGCAGTCTGAGAGGGTTTATATACCCTTTCGCCGTTGTGGGCGAGGGGCTCACGGATCATGTACATGGCGCAGCGCCGCAAGTATGTGTGGCGAGCATCGCTGGTATGGCAACAGGAAGCCCGAGGGGCGGGATGTTTCGGCTCTTGTGGCGCGAGCCAACCTCGATTCGATGGGTTGTGGGGCTTGCGCCTCCAACGCAGAGTATAAACAAAAGTGTCAGTCACTGGACGCGGGGGCCCAGGGGAGTGGGCGCGTAGCTACTGGCGTTACGCGTATCATTGGGTCAAGTGAGACCCTAGATCTTCTTGTCGCCCCCTCGTTCCGTCGAAAAGGCGCTGCCAGACTCACAGCTTCGATTGATGAAACTAGACCGTCTTGGGAGCTCAAGGCCTCACGGATGAGCAGGGTGATCAAGTAGTTCAAGAATGCAGGAATCTGTCGATGGCCATCGTCGGGAGTCAGTGGGCGTACCGGCGTTACGGTCAACCTTTTGTAAGACGGTCGTTTATATCGGACACGGTTTGATCGTGCGGGACAACTCGGACAATCTGATGTGTTCACCAGTGAGTCATCTGGACATCTAGAAGACGTCCCAAGGCTGTGGAAGAGAGTCAGACTCGGTCCTGAAGTGACAATCGGACTCGGAGAGTCAGCCTTGCCGGTCACGTGTACTACTATGGTACTAGTGTACAGCCAACGGTCGGCCCTTGTCCTCATGAAGCCATCCGAGTCAGTCACTGGAGTCAGTCAGAGACCACCTGCAACTCTTTATAAACCTGCGCAGTACCGTAAGTCTCGACACGAACGCTCAGCGCAACCACAGAGCGCTGTCTTTGGGTGGGGAGTTCCTTATCTGCCACACTCGTTCCATCCTCACCCGAGCGCTCTCGCCTGTCGCTCCTTTTACCTGTCCACCTCGTTCTGTTTCGGGCTCGGGATCCTGAGCGCGAATCAAACTCATCCTTTCCGGTCAAGTTTCAGTCACTCCGTACCTAATTGCCATCCATACGTCGTATGCTGAACGTCTGGCATTCGCCGTATTCACACTTGTGATTTACTTTCCTGTGCTATCAGAACGCATATTCGGCACGTCGTAATGAAATAGTACTACTAGATACCCATGTGTAACCACATAATCCGTTGATCGAACGGTATCTCTGTGCAACTTGTGATGGTTCGATGTAATGCGAGAGCCGCCCGAGTATGATCCAGACGTCTCGACTTATCACCCACCATATTCTCATAAAACCTGGCTGCCATCACTCTGGCAAGCACTGGATCCACAGCCTAAATCGGTCCGACCACAGAAGGAAACCCTGCACACTGCATTGCTGCAGCGATATGAACCATCTCGCCTGTCTCGGGCGATCCTGAACTCTGCGCATCTCCAGCAATAGTATGAGAGGTGGAGAGGAATGCAAATCTCGCCTGCTGCATATCGAGTCGCATGATGGCTTCCGTCTTGAGATGGCCATCACTGAGGACGAGGGACGACTCGAATGGGCGTTGACGATTCGCGATCGCAGGACAGTCCATGTGAACGAACTCGTTCCTTCCCAGTTCTTCAGCAACCCTCGCCACTCTGCTATCTTGACCTTTGATACGGGTAGTCATCGCCAACAGAGCAATGCACTGTGTCAGAGGAGCCAGTTCGCTCTCAGCGGGATCTCGACCGTCTTCCGCGATGTCCGGTGCTGTGTCTACGGCGACGAAATGTGGTTGTTCTGTGGAGGAGTATGAAAGCAATTTACGTCTTGCACGCATGAGCTCCGTAATGCTGGGGGTGTACGATGAGATATAGAGGTCGGTGAAGTTTGGTTGCCCCTCCTCGTGTGGTCCGGCAGCATGCAGGGGGAGAAGAGAGAACTCGGCGATTGGGTACCACCAGATACGGGATCGGAGAGGCTGGAACTTTTGAAGGATCTCTGTGATTGGGGAAACAACCAAGGACCACAGCTCTTGGAGGAGAAGAATGACAGCCTCTGTCCTATCCTCTGCCTCAGAGATGGCAGTGAGAGAACGGAGTCGCGAAGCTAGCTCAGCGACGTGGGCTGTGGTCGGTTTGAGGATCACGGTGATGGAGAACAATGAGTGCGTCGCAGGAGTACTGGCTAGCGTTGACAATCACAACGGCTCCGTGGATGGCTCCTTGCTGGAGGTCACAGAAAAGGATAGGTTCGAGGAAATGGGAGAGGCCGGGCAACTTTCGAATAGCAGTTACGACATGTTGCAATCGAGAATTGAGTTTCCACACCCAATCCTCGTCGCGGTCACCCGAGCAACGTGAAGCGCGTGAACCTCTCTCCCAATCTCTTCCCATCCTCGCCAGTTCCGTTAACTTCATCCAGAGGTGAACGCAGACGGAGAAACCCAGTCCAGAAAACGCCACGTCCGTGTTCTAGCAGCTCGACTGCAGTGGAACATTTACCATCGCCCACCAGACACACTCTGGCCTCGCTGATGATGCCGTCGCGTATGAAGTAGAAGTAGGCCGCCCCCAAGTCCCAGCGACCTTCCGAGTCCCAGCAATCTTCTTTCATGAGCGTCGTTACCCCGGTTTGCCGCTAGTACTGGCATGATGTGGCAATCTCTCTGGACTTCCATCACAATCACTCCACGTACACCGGACCACCACATTGCTTATTTTTTGGAACGAATTAAAGGCCTCCCCATAGACATCGACTGTACGGCATGATTTTCCTCGGGGGCCTCAGGTTACGCATTGCTGCTTGCGCATGTGCATCGCTGGCGCTCCATGAAGGTGAGATTCTCGAGATCTGGATTCATGGAGGAGTTTATTGAAGCCGCCTCTCAGCCATCCATCCCTGCCGCTTCCCAGCTTACCACTTTGCAACTCCAGGTAGACATGTATGTAACGCCCAGCAGGAGTACGACACCTACCCACCTGAATCATTCCTCATTCTTTTCGGTGGGTTAGCGCCATACCTCGAACGAATAGCGTTTTGGGGGGTGCACGTAGACTGGAACCAGCACTGGATCTCATCCGCACCTAATCTTACACACCTCGACCTCGGATTTCATATGGACGAACCTGGCATACCCTGGCCGCAGTTACTCACCATCTTGCGGGGTTCTCCGAAGCTGAAGAAACTCAGTTTACATTTTCTACACCCATGGGGAGAATGGGAAGAACCAATTGATCCCATGCTAGAGGGTCCAATCCAGCTTCTCGATTTGACCGACCTTTTCCTCGGAGACCCTGACGCAGGTCAATGCCTTGAGCTCCTCCGCAAGCATTACATTCCAGCTCTCAAAAATCTTGGTCTGAATTTCATGTTGCAAAGCTATAGCCTCATCCCGGAGCTCGCCGACATTTCTCTGACAGGCCCCTCGCCCGAGGCTCAACCTCGTACTTTTCTCAGTGGTCTCGAAAAGTTCAAGGTCATCTCCCTGCCCTGCAGAGAGGAAGAAGTCGAGACCCTCTACGGAGAGCTTCAGAACATCAAATCACTCAACCTTGCCCTTGGTAACATCCCTCAGTTCCTCACGCTCCTCGCTAAGCCTTGCCCGTTGCCGGGACAGGATGTCCGGCTACCTCGCCTCGAAAATGTCTACCTCGAGGGCGAGTACAAGTACGCAGGTATCATCCCAGAGGTACTGCGAGAGCGAGAAAAGTTGGGGTATCCTATCAAATCGTCAAGCACCTGTCTACGATAATATCAACTTCCGACTCGGAGCGTATCTGCAGGCGCGGATTCCAGTAAGTCTGTCTATGTCCCTGACTAATGATACAATATCTTACAAGTGTTTACAAGTTTTCACTTTCACAATTGTGTTGTACGTGGATAAGCGTCATTCGGTCGATGAAAACTTGCAGGAGAGCAGGTTGAAG
>JBBPTG010000225.1:0-39947 GCA_038093975.1 Chalciporus piperatus
CCCAGTGCAAGAACTTCGGCCCATCACACCTGCACGCACTAATGTACCCCATCACACACCACCACCCGTTCGAACTCCTCGTCGCAGACTACCTATCCCTACCCAAGGGCAAAGGCGGATATCACTCTGTCCTACTCGTACTCGACACCTATTCCCAATTCGTTTGGGGATTTAAGTTCAAAACGAGCGGCACCGCCAAGACAACGTTAGATGGCCTCAAATCCATCACCCACACGTTCCGCCCACCGGAAACGTTCATGACGGACGGAGGCTCTCATTTCAATAACGGTGAAGTGCGCGCGTGGTGCGAGGCACGCGGTACCGAGCATCATGTTGTCGCAGCATACGCGCCCTGGATCAACGGCCTCGTCGAGAACACCAACGGGAAGCTCCTCGGTCGGCTGAAACGCCTATGTAGCCCGGGCTTGGGGGAAGACAGTTACGAGCAGGTCAGACCGGAGGACATCACCAAGGCCTGGCCAGATCACTTCGACACCGTGATCCGCCAACTCAATGAGCACATTGTACCAGCGTTACAGTTCTCACCCAAAGAGCTCCTCCTCGGTTTCGTCGTTAATACCTCAGCCACCCCACTTCCCTCAGCCTCAGTCGAGCCAACCCAACACGACGTAGACGTCCACATGGCGTACGTAGACCAACAGCGTCTAGACGGCACCGCACGCACAGCCCTACACGCCATCAAACGGAAAGCAGCGTTCGATCGCAAAGTTCTACGAACGAACGCGGGAGAAGTCGTCTTCACACCGCGCCAACTAGTACAGGTATTCGACAATTCCCTGACAACCACACTCTCCACCACTCGTAAACTCCTACCACAATGGTCAGCCCCACGTCGAATAGTCCAACGCGCGGGGAACTCCTACTCGCTGAGTACGCTGGAAGGATTCCCAGTATCGGGATGGTTCCACGCTCGACGACTACGAGAATTCATACCCCGAACGGGCACCAACTTAGCCCTGAGCGAGAACCTAGACCGAGGCAACGACCCAGAAGAACAGAACGAGGGAGAAGCGCATGGGACATCATGGGATGACGAAATCGAGCCCGATGAAGAGGACGAGGACATTGGAGAAGTTGAGGACAGAGAGCTTGGAGATGAAGGAGTCGAGGGCGATGAGGTCATGGCGGTATGGTGGGCACAGCAGGAAGGGACGGAAGGTTAGGGTGACGAACCCGGAGGTTCGCATTTCGAGGAGGGGGCAGATGCAGCAGGACGGCCCGAAGGGCCGCTCCAGCGGCAGCAGTGCAGTGGAGCAGTAGCGGTGGCAGGAGTCCGAGCGGAAGATGCCGAGACAGTCTATCAGTAGCGTAGTCAGCCGTAGAGACACTTGTTCCTTTCCCACATCGTTGAGGCACAACGCCAGGACGTTGAGTCGATCTCCTCCATCTACAGTCCTGGCCGGTCCAACGTGCTACACGACTTGCAAGAACTAGGACAGGCTCTGCGCTACGCTAACCTACTGCTTTGTCACTCCGTTCGGCATCTTCCGCACACTCTCTGCTGACGAGCGCACTGCCAATGTCGGGCAACTTTGGAGCCCCAAGTCCTCCTACGAAACCGAGACGAAACCGAGCACCATATGCCATTACGTTTTTGCACATTTGACATCTCGGCAATATGCATGCTAAAAACTAGAATTTCCCACCATGTCTCGTAAGTGTGGTTAGTTGCATGACGGACCATTCAAATCTGAAAGTCGGGACTCGGGACTGCATCAGCGTAATGCACGACCCAGAAAAAGAGAAAAAGAATAAAGATATGTCCATATTGCAGTCAATACATCCCGGTAATACCTGGTATGTTCCTCATTCCCTCCCGAGCTTTACGACCAGCGTCCACAATGGCATCCTTCCACACTTTTGCTTCCCTCACAGTGGATGCTTTGAGAACGATCGTGTCTCCTCCACGTGGATATGCCAAGTGGATTCGAATGAGATGATCGTCTCTCCCGCTTCTTGACTGCATAATCTGAATCTCATTCACGGGAATAGGCTAGTCAACGATCCCCATCAGCACACCCCCGAAAAATAAAACCCGACGTGGAGGACAGCTCACCACGCGATACAACCCCCGTTCGGCTTCGTCCACGAGCACCAAAATATCGCTACACAACAACACCCTCAACTTTCGCCCACTCTTAGTTTTAGTCAACACGGCCTCCTTGAGCAGCTTTCGTGGGCCGAGGTACCGCGTTGGGGCTGTCAAATCGAGTCGGCCTTGACCGATCCACAGTTCTCGACTTATCTCTCGAAGTCTTTCATGGCCTTCTTGTTCTCGAATCGTTTCGTTGACTTCCTCGAGGATGGTTTCTGCAGCTTGGAGGGCAGCAGAGATCGATTGCCGTTCAGCGATGTCGCTCCAGGAGGAAGAAGATTCAGATTCAGGGGCAACTCCAGGCTGTGTGTAGCGCATGATTTGTCGAATGAGCAATGGGTATCGTGTGAGTCGTTGCACTGGGGCGGGCATCAGCAAAGATCTTCACGTGGATCTTAGGAGACATACTGGGAACGAGCAAGTAGCTCGACAAGTCTAGATTTCGTGCGGACGTGTCTTCTCGAAGTGTCTGACGTATAGCATTTGTATTCGGATATAAAACCGACTCGGAAATCAAACGCCTACCTGCAGTTGTGCGACCAAGTCGGGATTCGTTTCTCTCATCCGCTGGAGGACCTTTCCAGCATTAGCTTGGTTGACGCAATAATTCTGATGTCACCCTCTCGTCAGCGATCGAAGGTAAGTTAAGTATTGGTGACCACGTACAAGGTACACTCTCATGTTCGGCATGTGTTTCTCCAACAGGTCACCGATGCAATCGATATACAGGCGACAGTCCCGCTGGCGCTCTTCAAGGGTTGACAAAAAGGTCTGAAGAGAAACGTTCAACCAAACCTCACGACACCCACCAAAAGGGCACAACCAAGAACCCACCGTGTTGGTAAGCAGAATGTCCTCGATGTTCGAAAATATCGTCTCCGTCGCCTTTTCGTCGAGTATCTGTATCAGGCGGGAATAAAAGAGCTACCGGACGCGAGAATGGCATCAGTCCCAGTTCCGCACACACATACGCCCGCAGAGGTTAGCCACCAGCCACTCACCTCGACGATAAGTTGCAAATCCCTGACATAATCAGCCTCCGTTGAAATCAGCTCAAAAATCGCCTCCTGTCGCTTCCTCTCATCCTTCGGAATCTCTTCAAGCGCAGACCGATCGACCAAACTTGCCCAGGACGAACCAAACGCCGGACTGTCCTCCCTCGGCAGGCCCAGCTCACCTCCACCTGGCGGTACACCTCCTGGACTCGTACCAGCGTTGCTATGCACAGGCGCCTGTAGGATTGGACCTGAAATAACGATCTTTCGTTCCTTGTCGATATCAGGCGTTGGAGAACGCGCATGTCTTCCCAAGAAACTCAAGAACTGCGAGGTCCGACTCTCACTCCCTCCTCCCTCCCGGTCACGAAGCGAAGGTGTAACCGAAATCGCCGGCGATCGTGGAGGGGACGAAAGTCCAAACGACACCGTATCCAACGAAGACACCGACGCCCTTGCGGGCGAAGCACCATGACCGTGAG
Organism: Chalciporus piperatus; assembly: GCA_038093975.1. NCBI lineage: Eukaryota > Fungi > Basidiomycota > Agaricomycetes > Boletales > Boletaceae > Chalciporus > Chalciporus piperatus. Next base: position 3,594 of record JBBPTG010000225.1, read on the forward strand.
CTTGTCCATTCAAGCGATGAAGCGTCATCGTTTCAGGGTATACCTGCGACTTCCTAAACGTCTCGTACCGCTCGAAGGCGTCGTTGGGACGCGCGTTGTTAAAGCTAGTCTCAGACGCTGCTTCGATGCGACCACGCCGGCGATCGTTCTTGTGATCGTTGGCGTCAGTATCAGTGGCGGCGGCGGTGGGTGGTAGAGCACTGGCGGGATCGCTCTCCGTGTCGTCGGGTAAATCGATCCTCGGTATGGGTGGAAGATCTTTCGCCTTGAGATGTGAGAATGACGTACGCAGAGGGGGTACTGGCGCGGGCCTTCTTTGCCGTCTAGGGGACTCCGAAATAGCCCCTATCAAGCTCGGGAGAGCCAGAGACGCTGGGACATTCTCATCCTCGGAGGCGACTGTGTTCACCACGAGCCCAGCATCTTCGAGTATGCGCCTTCTTTCGATCTCGCGCGCTTCACGCTCTGCCGTTGTCCCACCTTCATCGTCCGAATTCTCCCCTTCATCGAGCGAGTAGTATGCGTCATCGTCGTCGTCGTGGTCCCCATCGTCTTCATCTTGCTCGTCCTCCTGTTCGGGCTCCCTATTCAAAGACGCTGCTCCAGGATCCCGAACATCCTGCGGTGACGTGTACGGCGTACTAAACTGGTCATGGACCACATCACCATGTCGCCCTGGACTCCCTCCTTCCGAACCCATCTGTCCTTGCCGAAGACCAAGACCAAGCGCTAGAGCTAGAACAGGACCAAGACCGCGTCCGTCGTCGTCTGTCGCACAAATCACATCAAATAAGGTCCCCCAAAGACCAAACGAGCGGATTCCAAACAAAAAAGACGTCGAATTCGTATTGGTATTCGAGAGTTGGAATTTGTGTTCGACCGAGAAACATGACAAGGACCAGGTTTTTTCAAAGGGAAGGGAAAGACAAAAGAAAAAAAGGAGAGAGCAAGGAAACAAAAAGGGGGTGCCAAGGAACGAGTACGACGCGACGATGACGGAGGATAGAACAAACAAAAAAAGAAAAGAAAAAGAGAATATATTTCAGTCTATATCCACCCCAACACACGAAAAAAAAAACTCAAGGGAGCGTCTTGCACTAGGCTAAAAAAATCCACTAACCCTCTGTAACTTCGAGATACGTGGCGGGAACGTTGAAGACGATACCGTTGCGTTCGGCTTTCCACCAGTCCTGTTCGGAACTGTCGATGATAGTGAGAACGTCGCCTTCAGCGAAAGCAAGGTCGTCAGAATTGGTGCCCTCGTATGCGTATATGGCTGTGGCGTGTACTGTATGCATTGGGTTAGAAACAGAGATTTCATGCAAGAAAAATAGCGGGGCGCACCTTGCCCGACTTTCTGAACGTAAGTTTGAGGGAAGAATCCAGTTTTACCGTCCTTGACCAGCGTCCCGTGCCACCAATCCCCACCAGACTTGGATGGGTGAGCAACGATGATGATATTCACGTCGAAGCCTTCAAAATCGCCACATCAATGGCATCAGCATCATTTTCAAAATAAACAAAACGCCGCCGCCACATAAACAAACAACGGAAATACGCACTCAAGTCTTCCGCTCGCTGACCTTCATATGGGTACAAGGACCTGACTCGGAACTCTGAAAATAAACCAGATTGAGCGTCTGATCTCGACCCATCTAAATTTGAACAGGAATGTACGCTTACCCACGGAATGATCGATATCGGCCATCAACTCGGATCCACCTTCAGGGGCATGGTCAGAGACCTGAATCACAGGAACGCTCGATCCGAGCTCTTCCTCATCTTCCTCGACCGTCGCAGGCAAATGATCAATTTCCTTCCGTTCCACATCAGCAGCCAATCCATTATACCAATCCACAGAGTCCCTCTGTCGATGACCCAGTGACAAGGACGTGTTCTGTTCCACCGGAGGCTCAACAGGCGGAGGCGGAAGTGTGAATGTCGCTGCGGGATCGGAAACGGAAACGGACTCGGTAGGTGGCGAAGCTGGACGAGCGACCGCATTTACGTGTGGGGGAGGCGCATTGTCACCAACAACCTTTCCTGATGTCGCAGCACCGCTTCTGTCATTCGTGACCGCCTTTCTCAAACGTGCGCCACCCTGAATGCCAAGAAGCAATGCGCTTCTTGGAGCGGGGGCAACGATCGGAACAGAAGGCGCGGCAGGTGCAGGTGGGGCAGATGACGGCGGGGGAGGGGGTGCAGGTGCAGGGGACACAGGGCTACCTGCAGTCGGAGCGGGAGCAGCCGACTGGGGACGCGAGGGCAACAAATTTCCAAACAACTGTGAAGCCAAATCCCTCCGTGTATCCCTCGTCGCAAGTTCTTCATCACTGCTGTCACCCTCGTCTTTCTCCATGACATCGTCCCAGTCATCATCACTGTCCTCTGGAGCGGTGTGGTACGACGCTTTGACTGGTGGAGGAATGCCGGGGCTCTTGGGAGGTGTAGGCACGGAAGGTGGCACAGGTGAAGGCTGAGCACGGAAGAAAGGATTGCTATCTCCATTCGCAGCAACCGTTGTCGGCGCAAGGGAAGCAGCAACTCCACCTTCTTTCATCCTACGACTAAACGGATTGTTGCTCGCTTTGTCGCTAGCAGGGGCAGATACAGGGGGAGCGGGAGGTGGTGGCGGTGGTGGTGGTGGCGGAGCTGCCTCTTCGGGTTCAGGCTCTTCCGCTTGTACGGGCGCAGACACAGGTGGTGCCGGGGGAGCAGGCGGTGTCAGAATAGCAGGCGGTGCGGGAGGGGAAGGAGATGGAGGTACAGAAGCCGCATTCTTAGCAGCCAAAAACTGATTCCTCCGTTCCTTGTACGCTTCCTCAGCTTTGCGGGCTTCTTCCTCTTCCTGCTCGAGCCTACGCATGAGGTCAGCACGCGCCTCCGCCTTCTTCCTCAGAGCTTCCTGCCTGGCTATAAGGGCAGCATCTTCAGCATCTTCTTCGGGTTCGACGGGAGCCGGTGCACGAACGACAGGAGTGGGAGCGGCTGGCACAGGGACAGAGGGCACTGGCGGAGTGGGGACTTGAGCTGGTGCAGGCGCAAAAGGGGCACGAGGCGCACTTCCCTTCCTCGGTGGAGGCGGGGCAGGTGCACGGGATTTAGGCACGGGTGGAGCGGTCTTTGATGGGGTAACTGTTGGCGTAGGCACGGGCCCAGGAGCTGGGAAAGGCGCTGTCCTCGTCGGCGTCGGTGTCGCCGTTAGTGTAGCGCTCTTGCCTTCCTTGAGCGCCTTTTCAGCCTCGAGCTTCTCCCTCCTTTGCTTTCCGCGTTCTTCAGCTTGCCTCTCGGCGTCGCGTGCCCTCTCTTCCGCTTCCTTCTTCTCCTCTGCAAGACGTGTTTCGATGGTGGTGTCAAGAGTAGGGGAAGCGGTGGCAGCAGCCGAGGGGGCAACAACACCGAGAGCTTGCTTGCGGGCTTCTAAGCGTCTTTGAGCCTCGGCACGAATATATGCCTGGCGTTCCTCAGCAGTCATGTTCTTCATCGCAGGCGCTGGAGAACGAGAGGGTGCAGGAGGAGGCGGGGGAGCAATACTGTTAGCGGGCGGGGCAGGCGGCGCTGCAGGGGGCGTGCGTATGCTGGCAACAGGAGACGATTTCCGATCCTGAACATCCCGAACATCCGAGCGTCTCTCGCGATCGTCTTGATCATATCTCGACGCGCCCCTAGGATACGGTCGTTCTTCTTCCTCTCTGTATCGCGACGCGGGTGAGTACCTCCCACCGTCGTCACCTCCAAATCTTCCGAACCGCTCATTCCTTGTATCCCGATCACGCGCCCACTCTCGCTTCTCCCTCCCTCGCCTCGCTTCTCTCTCTTCCACTTGCTTCTCGAGCGCTGGAACCTCCTCATGCATCAATCTCACAAGTTCCCTCTCAAGTCGTCTCCTCTCTTCATCCTTGGTCGTGCTCCTCGGACCCTTTGAGACGTATTCCAGATCGTCTTGCAACCTCGTAATCCGATACCGCAAACCTTCCAGGTCTCTGTCCAACGTATCTGAATGTCGCTCGTTCGCCAACGTATCGTCGAGCATCTTCTGGGTGTTCAATAATTGTCTCTTGATGGATGACAAGTCAGCGGTGGCAGGACTAGCGTCGTCAGCGCGAGATCGGACAGCACTCCTGTCTACGTGACGATTGCGAGGTTGGTAGAAACCGCCAGGAGGCTCGGCGTCTTCATGTTTGTATACAGTCGCGTCCTGTCGGCCGCCTCGCTGAGTGAACGAAGAAGACGAGTTTAAAGAACGGTCTTTCAGATACGACACCGGGCCATCGATTCCCGATGGAGAACGCGCACGAGTGTCGTTCTTGAGGATGTCCTTGAGGAAATTGACAGAGGTATCGAGATCCCGAGAGGATGGAGGAACAAGATCGGCAGGAAGCTCGTCAGGGACATCGATTCCGTTGACTCCTAGAAAACAAACGAAATATTAATTAGCAATCCGAGGATCAAGTAACGCACTGAATGAAAGCGTAAATGAATTCATACGCACTGCGGTAGATCAATCCCATGGCAACATGAAACTCTGCCAAATTTAGTTTGCCCCGATTATCTGCGTCGGCGAGAGTCCTGTGAAGAAATCATTAAACCCAAAACCGCCGAGATGATGATCGCAACGAACTGACCAAATCCTCGCGAGATCGATCGTATCCAATCCACTTTGACCAAAGGCCTCTAGCGCTACTCGACTATCGATGAAACCAGTACCCTGCTGATCCCAAGCGCGGAAAGTCCGATCGTATTCTTTCTTCTCCTCCTTGCTCAATGCCCAGGACATTGTAGGTGCGTTTCCCCTGCCATGCGCCTGATTGTATTGCTGGAAGCTCTGCTGTAGTGACAAACCACCCAGCTGTTGTTGTGGCGGCGGGGCAAGCTGCGGGGCACCTCCAGCTGTATAAGGTGCTGATATGTTGGCGGGCATGAACAAGCTTGACATCATTTGGAGACGAGGGTCTACGAATCCAGTGACCTGAGGCACCAATGAAGCTGGTGTGCGTCCTGCAAACCCAGTAGGTTGCGAAAGGAGTCCAACACCCGTTGGTTGAGCAACCAAACTGGGAGTACCATGTGAGAAGGTGGAAAGACCACCTAACCTACTCTGGTTCGCATTCAAGAAGTTGGATGGTTGTTGATGGATGGGTGGGGGCGGTGGTGGTGGTTGCGCGCTTTGCTGATATTGAGAGGGAAGGGGAGGAACTGGGGGTGGTGGTGGGCGTTGTTGGAAGTTAGAAGGGGTGCCTGCGAATCCGGTTGGCTGGGTTTGCAAGAAACCAGCGTTTAGGCCTTGTGGGCCAGGATAACCAGTTTGTTGAGGTTGGTGAAAGCCTTGGGGACGCGCACCGAATCCAGTTGGCTGCGGGGCGAGGCCTCCAAGCCCTGAGCCCAACGATTGTATACCTGGATTGCCTGCAAAACCACCGTGGGTTTGTTGGAACTGTGGGTTTGGATTAAGCTGCTGAGCGGGTTGGAGCTGCTGGTGCTGCGGTTGTGCAACACCAGGATAGCCTGTTTGCATGGGATACTGGAATCCCTGTTGGCCCCACTGGGACATCCTGTATGACCTGAGTGGATGGTGAGTAGTAGGGGGTGGACTAACGTTCGAGTACAGAGTATTAGAAAAAGTCCAAGGAATGTGGAGGACGATCAAGGTCTGCGACTCAGTGGCTGCGCAGTCGATGCGACGGCTGTGCTTTTTATGTCCAAATCAGGTTTTGTCGAAGAGAAAATAAAGAAATTATCAAAGTAAATATCTCGTACGCTTTACTACTTCCACCATGACTCTCTAGTACATATCTACCCCGCCATAGCCAGCCTATGATAGCCTTGCTCACAGTAGGTGAATACACTGGTGAATGTCCGAAGGTAGGTATCTTCTATCCGCATCAGTGACCCCGACACAAGTACACAAAATGGACTTGAGGCAGTTCGCGGCGCACCTGGCACTGCCTCGAACGGCTATTTAGACCTCAGGATTCATGTCCTGTATTGCTGCATATGCACCTGCCCCATCTCTAAATCTCCGTGGTACACAACATGCCACGACTCATATTCAGCGAGTCCAATCACTTGAACACAGACATCTCTGACGAGCAGGGTCATAAACTTTACACCATCTCGACACCTTGGGCTTTTGGCAACAAGGTCACCACGATTACCAAGTATATCTGGAGTGGTTCTACTGGCCTTCCGCAGACACTGGGAATCATCGAATGGCACAGTTTCACTGGTGCTGTCATCCACTTCCAAGGGAAGGTGACCAACGCGGATGCGATGTTGAATAAGCAAGCGTGGCAATCGTAGGTGCACCTCATGGCTCAACGCGAGATTTGTCGCTGAAGCGATCATAAAAAAAGTGGACGTTATTTCTTAGGTCCAGACAAAAAGACTTACAAGTGGAAAATATCACCTCGCTGTTGGGTATGTCTTTGCCTGCATTGCTAGCGTTCTGTTAGCTAACAGCGATCTGCCGATGTAGCTTAAGCCCGCAGATTCTCATAGAGAACTTGCCAGATTCCACCAGAAGAATCTTGGATTTCTGAATGAATCTCATTCCCCTTATCTCGACGTCTCTTCCGAAGCGGTACCTATGTTGGACCACATAATCCTCACGTTCGTCTACGTCGAGAAGTTGCGCCGCGACCAGGCGACCAATAACAGGACGAACATGAACAACATGAACAATATCAACGCCATCAACAATATGAATGCCATCAACGCCATGAACAACATGAACAACATGACCACCATGAACAACATGAGCACGATGTGCTAGTTGTCGGGGAAGTTCTGATATCCACTGCCATTCGTTTTGTATGGTACGAATAATTATTCGCTTTGGTGCATGTGTGGGTGTCTCACTGCAGCACGCTTAGACGACCTATGATTCTCTTGGTTGATACCCCGTATTCAATTCATGTTGCCACTGTGAACGTACTCTATGCATATAGTACGGAGGCAGAGCCCTCTAGCGGTTGAGGGCATTGAGTGTTTTCTGTCCGACGAGGTACTCGCTGAACCCTCTGCTACTAGTATCCTAGTATCTTCTCTCCTCTCGCACGTCATGCACCCAAGACCTACATCCCCCCTGGCGGGCTCACTGTAGAAATGGGAGAGCTCATCAGGATGGTCACTATGTTGGCTCGATGCACATGACGAACGCCATGTCAATGGCGGACCTGGTCCAATTCGCATTCGTCCTACGGTACCCTGTAGGCTGTCGGTTCTGAATTCACTCTGGAGTCTGAGTGCGCGCTAGTTTGGGTACCAGCCCTCAGTTTCGTAGAGAGGAGACCCCGAGCTTTGGGGTGTGTTTGATGCGTGTTTCATCTCTGACCGGTTTCTCTTCCAAGGATATAGTGATGCGGCCTTCGGAAGGCTATCCAATTCCTCCAAATCGCAGCAAGGTCCCATCCGAAGATGGGCCATCGTCAACATGTATGTAGACTTGCAAGCGATCCGAATAGTGGTAGATCCGGGCCCCAATTGGCGAAAATGCGACAGCGGATGGGCCAGTCTCATCTCGCTTCCCAGGAAGCATAAAAGGACGACCGTTTGAACTTGAAGCATAAGTACTATCCCAACTTCGTCTGGTCTCGTTGAAAAGTCTCCGAGTCGTAAACCATTTGCCAACTCCCGCTACTTGACTTGGAACCCGGTCATCATCACAATCATCATGCGTCTCTCTATCGCTCTCACTTCTTTCGTCTACTTCGGGTTTGCCGCTGCTGCAGCCGTCCCTAACACCGGCACCTCTCAAGGTGGAATCGGCGGTTCACCAGGCATTGATCTCCCTGATCTGGGTGGTTCAATACCTGATTCACTTGGTTTACCTGGTTCACCTGGTTCATCTGGTAGTTTAGCTCTTATCGCTAATCCTCTACCTGGTCTTGATGGTGAAATGTCCATTGGCTCCACCACGGGTCCTGGTGTTTCCAACACTGGGTCCCCAGTTTCCTCCTGAGCTTGATACAGGCCCGGGGTATGTGTTTGATTTGCGAACGTTAACTCTCATAGCTGTGGCTGACTTCGGGGGCAAGCTATTGCTTTCTTAATTGATTGGCGCGTGGGGGGGGGGGGGGTGTCAATAAATAGGGGGTTATGGATAGAAAGAGATGTTCTTTGTCCACTGTGCGCTCATAAATGGAGGTGTCTTTCCAACGCCTGATCTGCACCGAGAGTTGCAACTTGGACGCCGAGCCACCGACAAGATCACCCCAAGCGCATGAACAGCAATGTCGGCAACGACGTGAACAACATCACCAAAATAGGTATTCAGGGAGCACTGATGCTCCTTTGTTATCGTTTTTATTCATTATGTTCATCCGTTGGACTCGTTATTCCGAGCTACCCACCATTGTTGACACAAAGATTGGTCATTACTGTTCGCTGTAACGTTGGCCCTTGAAGCTTGAAGCTTGAATATTTGAATCCCCTCCCCGTGTCATTGTAATGCGCTGTATGTCATCACACCGAGGCTGAGCTTCCTAAATTTCGAACATCCCGGGGATGATTGAGACAGCACTATGTCTTGACTCGGATTGACACCTCAATCCACCTATATCCACAGTGAACAGATGACCAAACACAGGATTCACAGGACGTTTAGATCCCACCACTCGTCTCATCCCCGTTGGACCTGGACCCTTCGCCTCCTGGTGACCATGCTCATACGGTTCCGATGACGTGGCCTCCCCGACTGATCCTGGCGCAACGACTCGACATAGACGTAGGTAAGGATGATGTGATCGAGCATCGGAACCACCTTGGAAGACACATCGAGATACGGTGGGTGGGATTCTTTCATGATCCCAAGGTTCTTCCTGTGAAACTTGACAAGTTCGACGTCCAGTCCTGCCGGTTTGAGCTACAGTATGCACGGTTTCAAAATCACGGTTTCGCGAAGCCAAAGTCAGAACCGAGCGAGCGAGAGGGACATACCCAACAGTACGTTGGCTCGGTCTTCCACTTGTAAGACTGTCCATCCGGACCTACGAAATAACGACCACTTTTTTTTTTTTACATTTCCTTGTTCGTTAGCTTCGATTCTCAGTGGCTAGGCCCCCGCGTTTGGGTACTATACGTACCCTTTCCATCGGCGCTTCTCGAGCATCGATTTCGCCTCGACCACTTTGCCGTTGAAACGAAACAGAGTCTCCTTCAATCTGTGCCACTCGATGACGCCCATCGTCTCGGGTATACCACTCCGACCAGTCCAGCGGTATTTGGTGATCGTAGTCACTTGCTTGACGTCGAAGGGCGTTGAAACAAAGTAGAGAGTGTGGCCTTGCTCGTCGGAGATGTCTGTGTTCATGTGGTCGGTGGAACTGAATACGAGGTGCATGTCTTGGACCGACGCATGAGGGTAAGAGAAGCTAAGGACTCATAACTTACATAAAGTGTCGAACGCTACAACGATGGCTCGGTGCTGACCGCAAGAAGACGAGTTCGAAGTTGCAAATGGGCAGCCTGAGTACAAACAAGGCGCGTAAGTTGCCTCCGGGTGGAATTCGAATGGTCTTATGGATTCCGAGTCCTGAGTTGTCTCAGTCGGTGTTGGAGCAGAACTTCGGCGCATGAATCTGCTGGCAGAATGAGTCGCACTGAACAAGAATCCACAAAGTACATGTTCGTTAAAGGAGATCATGACTCGGGGGTTGTGATGACACTAGTGTAGTAGTGTCGATTGAAGGAAAATCCCTGGAATTAGGACTCACACCGAGTTGTCGGAGCTCGGATGTAGCACAGCCACTCAGTAGCCTGGTTAAGTTTAGGTTAGCATTAGGGTATAGATTATTTTTTTTCTTGTGGTCAGTGTGGTTAGGGTTGGTTAGGGTTTTTGTGAGGTTGGTTAGTGCTAGTTCGTGTTGGTTAGGGTTAGGGATGGTGATATTAGGGTTATTTGATGCGTAGATAATGATTACAATCTATGTTAACGGTGGGGCAAGATTTTCAAACTCCGATATCTCGGTGTGGGTCCTGCCTCCAAAATCCCTTCGGTGCAAGTAGTTACTATTAGTATTAGTACTTATCGAAGAGAAAATAAAGAAATCATCGAAATAAATACTTATCTCTTACTCTTTGCTTCCGCGGTGATCAGTACCATTCAAGCCACTGTGCCAACGTAGGTGCACCGGTGAATGCAAGGTGAATGTCCGAAAGTACTACAGGTATCTTCTATCCACATCAGATTCATGACACAGGTACACAAAATGGACTCGAGGTTGCCCTGAAAGTAAACCGAAAGTCATACCTCAGTTCGCGACGCACACTGCCTTCTTGCACACTGCCTCGAACGGCTATTTAGGCCTTGCGATTCGCGTCCTGTATTGCTGCATATGCACCTGCCCCATCTCTAAATCGCCCCCTCGTCCGTAAGATTCACGCTACACAGCATGCCACGACTCATATTCAGCGAGTCCAATCACTTGAACACAGACATCTCTGACGAGCAGGGCCACAAACTTTACACCATCTCGACACCTTGGGCTTTCAACAAGGTCACCACGATTACCAAGTATATCTGGAGCGCTTCTACTGGCCTTCCACAAACATTGGGAATCATCGAATGGCACAGTTTCACTGGTGATGTGATCCAGTTCCAAGGGAAGGTGACCGACGCGGATGTGATGCTCCAGAAGCAATCGTGGCAATCGTAGGTGCACCTCATAGCTCAACGTCGAGATTTGCCGCTGATGCGATTGTAAAACAGTGGACGTTATTTCGTAGGTCCGGACAAAAAGTCTTACAAGTGGAAACTATCACCTCGCTGTTGGGTATGTCATCTTTGCCTGCATTGCTAGCATTTTGTTAGCTAACGGCGATCGGCCAACGTAGCTTAAGCCTGCGGGTGTTGACAGAGAACTTGCCAGATACCACCAGCGGAATCTTGGAATCATGAAAGAATATCATCCCCCTTATCTCGATGTCTCTTCGGAGGTGGTACCTATGTTGGACCACATAATCCTCACGTTCATCTACGTCGAGAAGTTGCGCCGCGACCGGGAAGCCAGCAGGCAAAGAAGGAATAACACCAACAACATCAACAACATCAACAACATCAACAACATTATGCGATAAGTGTTGAGGAAGTACTGAAATCTTCTGTCATTCGTTTTGTATGGTACGAGTAATCATTTGCTTTGGTACATGTGTGGGTGTCTCACTGCAGCACGCTCAGGCGACCTACGATTCTCTTGGGTGATACCCCTGGGCCCGTACTCAATTCACATTGCAGCTTCGAACGTACTCTATGCATATACGGAGGCAGAGCCTCCCCAAAACCCTTTGCTACTACAGTAGTACCTTCTCTCCTCTGTCTTTTGAATGGTCGTACATCATGCAACCAAGACCCACATTCCCCCTGACAGCGACACGCCCAGGCACAAACCGCGATCGTTTCGCTCAAAAATCTGATACTCATGCTCCGACTACTTCAGCCGATCTTTCCAACGATGCCTCGCTGAGTGTCCTCTAGAGTTGCATTGCAAGAGTGTTCGTGATATCGCCAGTTCCATCGACTTCGCGCACTGCCTTCGCGTTCATCGCCTCGTGTCCTCATGTCCAACCCGTTCTTCGCGACGGACTGTGCTGGCTCGATGCACAGAACGAACGCCATGGCAGAGCCTACTGGGTCTCCTCAGCGATGCGATGCGACGAATGACTTTGGCCCATCTGTTGCATCCTTGTGGGATCCTTCCCGATTGAGAGCTTTCGTCAGAAAACAAAGTACTTCAGTTGCTGTTCTCTTTCAATTCTGAATCTGGCGTGCTGCTGATTGCACAGTGTACAGTCAACTTCTGCGCGGGTTTTCACGAAGAGCATGTTTGGCCCAGTCTGGATCAACTGAACAACATGATGTATTGCGCAGTCTTGAACTCGCCTTCGCTCAAGGTATTTCGTTCGTGTTATTTCGTTCGTGATATATTAATGGCAGAGGCCGCATCTTGCATTTTTGTGCAATTCGAATTCGTCTGTACCGAATAGTCCATCACGGTGGATCCGGGTCTTTACCCATGGCGGCGTTCTCAGCTCGTCCACTAGCCCAATAGCGAAAATGCTACTGCGGATGCAGTTCTCAACTTGCTTCCCGGGGAGCATAAAAGGACGACCGTTTGAAGCGTACTATCCCAACTTCATCTGGTCTCGTCCAGTGAAAGTCTCGTCTCCCGTTTGACTGCCGCTACTTGACTCGGAACCCGATCATCATCACCATCATCATGCGTCTCTCTATCGCTTTCGCTTTTTTCGTCTACCTCGGGTTTGCCGCCGCCGGACCCCATATAGGATTCGGTAGAGGCCATGGAAGAGGCCATGGAAGAGGCCATGGAACCCGCCCTCGTAACATAACCTCCCCAAGTTACCTTCCATTTGGATCTTTCCTTTGCCCATCCCCCACCGGCTCGGAATCTCTTTTTCGGTCTCTCAACCTACGGGCACTCTTCCCAGTGGCACTCCTGTTTCCTCTCCCAGTATCACTCCTGTTTCTTCTCCCAGCGGCACTCCTGTTTCCTCTCCCAGCGGCACTCCTGTTTCCTCCTTAGCTTGATAAAGGGTTGGTATTCGATTCGCGAACATCGTCTCTCATAGCTGTAGGGTTTCACAGAAAGCTCACTATTCACACTCTGGGCCCGGGACAAGATATTGCTCTCTTGATCGATTGGCGGGTCGGGGGTGAATGGAAAGAGATGTTCAACTGTGGTGCGAAACATGAGGAAATAGGTGTCGAGGGAGCAGTGATATTCTTTGTTCTTGTTTTTATTCATTATGTATCTTCATTTGTTGTGCTCGTAACACAGAGATTGCTCATTACTGTTCGCTGTACCTTGCACCAATGTTGAAACGTTGACCCTTGTATAAGCTTGAATCCCCCGCCAAACCCCTCCCCGTGTCACTGCAATGCGCTGTATGTCATCACACCGAGGCTGAGCTTACAAAATTTCGCATATCCCAAGGATGATTGAGACAGCGTGGCTTGACTCGGATGGATACATCAATCCACAATGAACAGACGAGCACACACAAGGTTCACAGGACGTTTAGATCCCACCACTCGTCTCATCCCCGTTGGACCTGGACCCTTCGCCTCCTGGTGACCATGCTCATACGGTTCCGATGACGTGGCCTCCCCGACTGATCCTGGCGCAACGACTCGACATAGACGTAGGTAAGGATGATGTGATCGAGCATCGGAACCACCTTGGAAGACACATCGAGATACGGTGGGTGGGATTCTTTCATGATCCCAAGGTTCTTCCTGTGAAACTTGACAAGTTCGACGTCCAGTCCTGCCGGTTTGAGCTACAGTATGCACGGTTTCAAAATCACGGTTTCGCGAAGCCAAAGTCAGAACCGAGCGAGCGAGAGGGACATACCCAACAGTACGTTGGCTCGGTCTTCCACTTGTAAGACTGTCCATCCGGACCTACGAAATAACGACCACTTTTTTTTTTTTACATTTCCTTGTTCGTTAGCTTCGATTCTCAGTGGCTAGGCCCCCGCGTTTGGGTACTATACGTACCCTTTCCATCGGCGCTTCTCGAGCATCGATTTCGCCTCGACCACTTTGCCGTTGAAACGAAACAGAGTCTCCTTCAATCTGTGCCACTCGATGACGCCCATCGTCTCGGGTATACCACTCCGACCAGTCCAGCGGTACTTGGTGATCGTAGTCACTTGCTTGACGTCGAAGGGGGTTGAAACAGAGTAGAGAGTGTGGCCTTGCTCGTCGGAGATGTCTGTGTTCATGTGGTCGGTGGAACTGAATACGAGATGCATGTCGTGGACAGACGCGTGAGAGGGCAAGAGAAGTCAAGGACTCGAATAACTTATAAGGGTTGAACGTTGAACGTTACGACGATCCCGGCTTGGGGCTGACCGCAAGAAGACGAGTTCGAAATTACACATGGGCAGCCTGAGTGCAAAGAAGGCACGTCAGTTGGAATTCAAATGGACCTACAGATTCTGAGACCTGAGTTGTCTCAGTAGGTGTTTGAGCAGAAAACTTCGGCGCATGCATCTGCTCGCAGAATGAGTCGTACTGAACAAGAATTGATGACGTACATGCCGTTGTAGGCGATCATGAGGCATTTTCGTCACAACCCCATGACAGATCCGATTGAAGGAAAATCCCTTCACTGCAATAGTAGTATTGATACGTCCAAATCTCTGCATTCAACGACCAAACTCAAACTCAACTGGTGCAACAATGCGTAATCAGCGACTACTGATCTGCAACAATGATGACACTCTTCCCCGTGTTTGTCCCCTTCTGCACGGCTAAAATTGCTTCGCCTACGTTTTCGAGGCCCTTTGTGAAATCTTCCTTAATCCTAAACGCGCCCGACGCAATGAATCCAGGCACTTCCGCATAGAACGCTTCTTTATACTTTGGGAAAATGGATCCCACGATAAAACCATAGATCTTGATCTCTTTGGCCACGATGTTCATCAAGTTCTAACAGATTCAAAGTAGGTCCGGGTCCTATCGTCACTAGTCTTGAAACGACTTGATTGCTGCACTTACCATGATTGGATACGGTTTGTTGTTGTACGACGAGATCATCCCGCACTCCTATGAAACAAGGAGCATTAAACACGACCAACATCCCTGGAGTTCTGACTCACAATGAAGCGCGCGTTCTTGGCGGCGCTCGCCAGGGCTGCCTCCAAGGTCTCACCCCCAACGTTATCCCAATAGCTGCCCAAGATATCAGACATATTCATTCCCAGGAAATGACGATGCGACTGACATGTCGATCGGACCTTCCTTTTCAAGGACCTCGGAGGTCTTCGTAGTCTTGTAGTTGAAGGCAACGTCTGCGCCAATCTCCTTCATAAACGCAACTTTCTCGTCGGACCCCGCCGAGGCGATCACTTTGAGGCCGTCGCGTTTGGCGAGTTGAACGACGAGACTGAAAGATCATCAACTCAGTGTTAAGCATTTTGAGAAGGGAAAGACCCACGATCCGACCGCGCCGGCTCCAGTCGAGACAAATACGACCTCGCCCTTGAAGTGTCGGTGAGCAAAACTGACAAGGATGTGTACTATCAGCTTCCCACCTCCTTCGCCTGCGCATACTCCTTCCAGCCACAGTACGCCGTCTGCCCTATAAGGTGGAGAAAAGCGCGTCCATGTCGTCCGAGCACGATTTGATAAATAACTTACCTGGCATACCAGCCGCTCCAACAAAGACGCTCCAGGCCAGGTTGTGTTTGTTCTCTAACTTCCTGAACTTCTCAACTTGAGTCTGTACCGAGTACTCTTCGAACGCTGAATAGCAAATGAGTGGGTGGAGTAAATTGTCGTGATCGTCACTCACGAAGGTGTCCATAGATATGATCGCCAGCCTGGAGCGCAGGGTTCTCAGAACGAAGCACGGTGCCTACGCCGTGATTGACGAGCCTAGTAGAGTATCGTGCATTAATGCTCAGATAGCAACAACGCTAATAGATACACATACGGTTCTCCGAGGGGGAAAGGAACCTATCGACCGACCGCTCGATATCAGCGCTCCAATACAATTTTGAGAAAAATCCGAACTTACGTTGTACGACTTGATAGCGGCGTCTCTCATACGGCCTCTCATGTAAGGATCAATCGACAAGACTAACGTCTTCACGAGAAATCCGCCCTGTAAGGGCACTTTCTCAAGGTCGATCGTCCGAGTACCATCGTACACGGTTGTCTTGCCGGGGATGGGGTAATCTGCGTCATAATGTCATGATATATCATGCCTAGTATATCCCTACTCGGTCTATGTGGACACACCGATCGGGACCTCGTTGAAGATGTGGCGACCGTTGGTGACTGGGGCCATCGTACGCGAAAGAAGACAAGGTTCTGGTTGTTAGCTTGTGAGAGTTTCAGTTATCTATATACCCATCACGCGATGCCCCTGTGATTTAGTATCTCCGGTGACGACATCCAACAAGGCTTGATCAGCAAAGGGTCAAGAATTACAAAGTTATTGGTAAGCCATACATCTCCTGCAATGCTAGTGCCACGATGGTCGCGTGGTGGTCAACCCGGTCATACGGCTCAGAAGTCTGCATCTGATGCTGAGGGTCTTACAGTAGTTGACCAATTTGCCTATATTTTGTGCTCTGATGCACATGCCGGCGTGGCTGATAGGGTTTTTACAAGTGCAGTCGATCATCGAGTCATATACAATGCAATCGATCAAACACAGTGGTGTCTATACAAATTTATGTCTCAGCGTGTTGGTGGCGACCAGGTGACGAGCGGTGCCTTCCCGAAAAGGAAGGTCGTTCACTCGCCGCCACCACACCGTACATGTGGTGGTGACCTCGACCCCGGCGTTGGTACATCACACCCGGCGTACGCTCGATCGCGCGAAATGGACGAAACGAAGGGAACGGTCAGGAGTGGGTGGGACCGACCATGATCGTTGCGAATAAGGTAAGTCACGCCCCTACATCATCGACCCCTTATCTCTCACTCTCACCTCACATTGCAGGCTCGTCATCTCACGAGTGCTCGGCACCCCACATCGCAGCTCGCTCGCTCCAGGTCGCGCACCAGTAAATCAGCATCCAGCTCATCCCACACCCCTCATCAAAGCTCGTTCTCGAAACCCGCTCGCTCGCCACTCTCCTCGATCGCACCCGCGCGTTCGTACGGATTCACGGTCGCCTCGGTCGCCTCGAGTGGCAAGTGAAGTCTGAGCATCGAAACAGACGCACGCTCACGTCGATAGAACGGTTGTGACCCCCATTCGGTGCGTGCTTGTCGTGTCCGTCTCGGGAGCATTCGCTGACGGTCGCGCATCATTGCTCGCCCGCCATTCATGTTCGGTCAGCTTTGCTGTTCAAACGAGCACGCGTGCACGTCGATTGTGTGATCAGCTCGTCTGCATAACCCATCTCAGTACGTACCCTCTCTCGATCATCCTTCAGAATTGATTGCTCATCCTCACGGACCAGTTCTCGCCCCCGTCGTCCCAGTACGGTCAGCCGTCACTGTCAACGTGATCCAAAAAATAAAATAAAATAAAACAAGGTACCTGGTGTCGTTTGGAACGACCGTGCACGTCTACGAAAGGTATGTGCACCTCTCGGTTGTTGCGAACATGCTCGCTAACGATCACAGACCAGTAGTCTGTGCCCACAATCAACATACAACCTGAACAAGGTGTCATGGCAGGTATGCGAGATGTACAGGAGGTGCCTTACACTTCCGAGGACCTGTAAGTCCTTTTTGATGTATGATGCAGTGGCTGACTCGGTATTTCTGAAACCTGGAACATGTGTTTCATGTGTACTCACGACATGCAATGCATTGTGTTGCTGTGCCGTCGGGCCGTGGACAATGTGAACAGGGATGGTTTAAGGAAGCGTGAGCTTGTCCAGCTCGTGCAACGTGAGATTGAGAAATGGCCCCATCCAAGCTTCAGTCCAACCCATACGACCAATGCAAGCATGCGGTCAGTTCTACTGAATCCAGTCTGTGGGTTCACAAAGGTAGTGCAGGAACATTCAAAGGAGGATGAACAGGGAAATGCTGCCATGCTTGAAGATGCTGGCGTTGCTGAGGCTTCGGAGGGTGAGTCCCCTCGCCCCTTGTGAATATCCTCCTGATTTCAAGCACAGATTCTGTGGATCGAGCTGACAGCTCAGGTGGGCTGGAGAAGGAGCCCATTGTATTGGGCTCTGATGATGAGCAGGATATTGGTAGGTCTGAGTTGGTGTCACATGTATTGTCTCATCTACTGACTGACTGAGGTCTCCCTATAGCCAATGTGACTATCAAGTCAGCGGCTCATCATGGTAAGATCTCCTTTTTTCAGTCTGCACTCATCTGAGTCATCTTGAGCAGGTATTAAGGATGAACCCACTGAGGCTGACCTGGTGAGTATTTCTGGGGTTGGGGCATCAGCTTTTCCCTAATGTGCATTGTATCACAATCCAGCCTGCTGAGTCCATGCACACAGTGCATGTGTTCATCACAGATACTAGCTGTTCAGGCCAGACTGGCCCTTTACTCAAATCATGTACTCTGGCCCTTCCTGTTCATAGTCACCAGGGCTGCAAGCCTGATGAGTGGAATGCCGATACTACCGAGTTCCTGAAGCAGCTTCAAACAAGCTCTGCTGCCCTCGCAGACTCAAGTGTGTCTTTGATGCTGAGTTGCAAGCACCTTCACATTGATGCCTGGCTTTTGATCACCCAGAGCCTGTGTTGCTGTCCTACCCTGAACCCATTAACCAGCTTTCAGACATTGCTTTCTGAGGACCCACCATGGCAGCTCTATTGCTCAGACAGCCCCTGATGAGCCACTACTCAAAGTCAAAAGGGATGAGAGTGACATCAATATCTTTCACCTGATGGTGAATGAGGTAAATTATCTAGGCTTTCAAGTGGTTCTAGCTGATGGGCATTTGCCATCAAGGTCACAGGAGACAGTGTGGATGTTCAGCCCACCAGCCACCATGAGCCCCTCAAGGGTGAACCTTCTGTGCAGTTGCCAGTGTCTTTGTCACAGCCCTCTGGGTCCACTATTATGTCTGCTCCTGCTGGTAGATCCCAAGTTGGTGGTGATAATCCACAAGTGGTCTGGCTGAGGGATCAGGCCCAACGTTATCCAGGCTATGCTTACCATCAAGCATCTCAGAACAGAAGTACTACTGTTAACAACATCATTGCCACTTGGCAATTTGCGGCCAAGTTCTCTCGTGATTTCAACAAAAAATCCTCCTCTTCTTCAGTGAGATTGCTCTTTGTCTACTTGTCTGATCATCTGGCTGATGATGAAATTAAAGGGAGTTGATGGCCACTTTACCAAGAAGATGATCCAGCAAGCACTTGGTGTAGGTGCTACTTGGCTGACAGAGGCTGAGACAGCTACAGTTGTGTTGGATCTCTATGGCCAAAATGGCAATGACCCTAGGCAGGATCTCATCCAGACCTTGGAAGAAAACAACAACAATTGGGGACGCAAGGAGATCCACAACTATTTGAAAAGCTATCTTGACAAGGCCAAGTCTGGTGTTGGTTTGTGATTTGTCTTGTTGTCTTGTTGCACTGTTATGCTTCCAGCTGATTGTTTTGGTGATTCATTCAAGTGTGCTGCTAGTTGACCTTTGGTGTATGGTCCAAATTTCCAGTCTAGTTTTAGATTCGTGTGTGGCTAGCTGATTTCATGTGTATCAAGGTGTGTATAATTATCTGATTGAAAATCCCTTCTTGTTTGTAGTCAAGTAAATGAATACATGGACTTTGATAACATCAGTGAGGAAAGGACTGGGCTTTTGTCAACACAACCTCAAAGTTTGCACCTTTATCCTTCCCCAAGAAATCACAGAACTGACGTGCAGAATAACCAGAATACTCTGTTTCCAAGAAGCGCAAGGCCAAGGCAACATTCCATCTGGGCTTCTCACATAACATGTTCATCAGTTTGACAATGCGCTGGCGCCGGCCCCACTCTGTCTTGATTTTGCCCATATCACGCTTCCACTTGGCCCCCCACATTTCTGTGAGATCACGCTCAGCAAGAAAGCCATTGAGGCCAGTGGCATGCTCCTCCGAGTCCCACACTCCTCTGATGGTGCTGGCCTTCTGGGGAATATAATAGGGGATATACTGACGAGTATGCTCCACCCAGTCCCATTGGTGCTTCAGGAGGCGAGCCTCACTGAACCTGCCAACAAGCTCCTGCCATGCAGTCATCTTGGGATCAAGCTCACCATCCACCAAAGAGGATGAGGCACCAACACTCTCAGAGGGAGCTACTGGAGGAAGCTGAGGATCAAATGGAGCAGCAGTGATAGGGCCTGAGTTGGAAGAAGAGGAGGTGAACTGTGACACAGCAGCTAGGGTGGAAGAGAGAGCATCACCATTGGTGACATTTGAACCATTGAAGTTGATGGTGATGGCAGGTGAGGTACTGGACCCAGCTGGACTTGGGGCAAGAGCTCTGGAAGGCAGGGTTTGAGACAGAGCACTGAGATGGCCAGGTTGGAAAAGAGAAGGTGATGAGAGAACAGTGGGGGGCAAGACTATCATCATGACAGGGTGAGATGATCAGCCACAGTCAATGTTGAAACATCAAGGACCTGCCTTCAGACCTGGTGGACTTTTTTGAGCCCACCAGCATCTTGATCAGATTCTCCATGTGATCAAGACGCTCTCCAATACCTTTGATCTGAGAGCTCTGCTCTGCATGCTGCATCTGACTCTGCATGGAGGCTCGACTCAAGAATCCATTCATGCTCATGACTAGATTCTCTGGAAGGCTCTTGAGTGTCATTGCCGCATCACTGGCTGCTTGGATCAAGACAGCCACCGAGTCATTGGCAAAAGCCTGAAAAGCACGTATCTTGGCTATGTCGTCTAGCGAGATTTTGGATGTGGTGCGCTTCCCACTCTCTTCACCAGATGGAGAGGCCAGGACTACCTGCGACTCGATGGGATACACGACTGTGATGACTAGAACATGCTGTAGGCTATGCTAACCTACTGCTTGTTGACACTCCGCTCGGCATCTTCCGCATGCTCTCTGCTGACCCCTGACTCTGCCCGCCACAACGGGCGACGTGCCATCGGAGGCCTGGACAGTGAGCGGATGTGGTTGGATAGGCCCGGGTTCAACGAAACGACTCGTCGTGTCGTGGTTTGGGTCGACTTGGCCAGTGCGAGCAGCAGCATTAGCAGCAACGGGGGCATCGCCCACGTGCGGACCGTGTATGACGAGACGGGCGGGCATGTTTCCTGTAGTATGTGTCGTGTCGTGTCAGTTGATTTGAGTGAAAGCTTGAGAAGGTCTTGACTTACGATGACTCGGCTCGTCGGAAACATCCAGCGGATGGTCCGTGGCGTGCTCGATGGGCGTGTTCGGCACAAGTGAGGAGAGTGGGGCCATCGAAAGTAGCGAGTGTGAGCGAGTGGACAAAGTGATCCGAAAGTTGTGGTGCTGGTTTTTTATGTGAGTCTCGTTGCAGAAGAAGTGGGGGGAATGGCAAACCTCACGATCGCGGGACACGGCACTCCACGCCGGCTGAAATATGATACCTATCGTGACTTGCAACTCCGAAGTGAGCACGATAGGCATAAAAGTGCCGTTCGGCCGAACCCTGTACACGATCGTTTGCTCGTTCGGTCGTAATGGACTAAACCGAGCGTGCACTCGAGTGCACGGATCGTTATTCATTCGTAACACTCCGTAAATGTTTGAGTTCTTCGTGCGTCCCGGGCTCTCGATCGTGTTTGCGATCGTGTCCGACCTGTTCGGCCCGAACGAGACTCATGATTGTTTGCTCGGATCGTGACCCTCGTTCGTGAGTCTTCTTCGCGAGTCTTCTTCGTGAGTGGCAGGCTTGTTCGTGACCTTCGTGAGTCTCGTTCGCGAGTCTCGTTCGTGAGTGGCAGACTAAAGTGATCGTGCACTCGTCATTCGGATCAGAAAATAAATCAGACTTACTGCCCACCTATCGAATGTCTCTGTCCCGTCGCTCGTAACACTCTGTAAGTGTTCGAGCCGTTCGCGCATCGTGGATGCACGATCGTGTTCGCGATCGCGTTCGACCTTAGCATGTTTGGGATCTTCGCGTCGTGCCCTTGGGGGAGAGGGACGTCTCTCCCTCTCCCCAGGAGCACGACTCGGAGATCCCGAGTCGCTCGTCCCTTCGCCTCGAGCGAAGCTTTCGTTGACCTCGTGTTTTCGTCGACCCCTCGACGGCTCGCTCCTCGGGTGGCAGCGTCACGGTCCGTCGTGTGGTCGATCGTGTCGACCGTGTCGAGCACGATCGTGCTCGGTCGGTCGGTCCCGTCGTTCTCCTTCGTCTCGATCGTCGTCTGAGGGCGGGTTGGGCTCGTTCCAGTGGCCTCGCGGGGCGTGACGATACGGGCCGCAGAGATAGGTCGTGTGTCGTGCGTCGTGCGTGGTCCATCCCATCGAACGAAACGCGCGCGCGCGCGCGTCGTTCGTGTGTTGTGTTGCATGAGTCGGTCCGTTCGTGAACGCAACGCGCTCGCGCGTCGTTCGTGCGTGCGTTGTGTTGCGTGAGTGAGGTCGTGTGTCGTGTATGGAGTGGCCGATCCCGTCGAACGAAACGCGCGCGCGCGCGTTTCGTTCGTGTGTTGTGTGGCACGAGTCGGTCCGTTCGTCGTGGTTCTGAGTCCTCGTGTCGACCGTGTCGTGCGACGATCGGGTCGCGGTCGTGCTGTGCTGCTTGTCCGCGACGACGGTCGTGCCAGCAATGACGCACGCGGGTCGTCGTCCGTCCCGTCGTCTGCGTCGAGGCGTCGAGCGAGTCGGCGGGCATGGGATCGTCGATCGTGGCTCGTCGGCGTATTCGATCGTGGGGTGGCTGTGGGGAGGTCTGGTCGACCGCTCGTGCTGACTCAGCCAGAACGCCTCGGCTGGGCGTGTACGGCGGTGGTGACGCCACGCGCGGCCCGACCGGGGGTCACCGCGGTCGTCACCAGCGGGTGGCGGTGACCCCCGGTACACCCCATATATCATTTATTTGCGCTTGGCGCAGCCGCGGTCGAAATCTTCACGAGGCAATTTTGATTTTCAACGCTACCCGTTTACTTCAGGTTCGTAGTAGGTCAGAATTAGAATCAACACAATCAGAATTTAATTTCCTCGCAGTCACTCGTGGCTTCCTTGTCGTGGGAAGGTGGAGAGGATAGGGAGACACCTGCTGGTGTTGGGTTCGTCCGGATAAGGCAGCCCTGTTCACCTGGCCGGAGATCCGGACCGTGGGCAGAGTGGCAATACCGATCGAGGCCGGGTGGCGACGAGACCACCCGCAGCAGATGCCCAGAAAAAGGGAAAAGCGCGAGGCGCGGGAGGGTGGGACACGAGATAGAGGTGGAGGTTGGTGTACGAGATAGAGAGAGATGGTGGTGAAGGGGAACCAACGGAGATCAGAACATATGGGGATCGGAGTGATCCGAAACCCGACACTGCACGAGTCTCGGCTCTGTCCGAGCTCGTGCCTCGCCCTCAGATCCTCATACTTGTGGCTTCCTTGTCGTGGGAAGGTGGAGAGGAAAGGGAGACACCTGCTGGTGTTGGGTTCGTCCGGATAAGGCAGCCCTGTTCACCTGGCCGGAGATCTGGACCGTGGGCAGAGTGGCAATACCGATCGAGGCCGGGTGGCGACGAGACCACCCAGGAACCGACAGGACGAAGGACGCGGCGAGGAGACGCAACCCAGGACACCAGGACGAGGACAGAGAGAGGGAAAAACTTCGAAACATCGATGTAATAACAACTCAAGGAGGACAGTGGCAGGAATACAACAAGAGAGAAATTAACGACGAGTACCCATGATAGTTTGCGAGGGAAACGAAGCGACACGATCACCCAACAACACAGCGTAAGAAGGGGCGATCTCCTCTATGAAGCGCCAGTAACGCAGGAATGCGTCTGAGCGCCAACGACCAAGCAGCTGCACGACGTGGGGAGGGACACCCCGAAGAAGCAGCTCTGTAGTGCCACCAATACGGAAACAATGACCAGAGATCGCGGGGAAGCCAAGGGGAGTCCAGACGGCATTGCAGACAGCAAGGAACTTGCGCCGAGTTAAGGGAATCAGAGCGCCGTCCTGCGAATACGCGAAAAGATGTGAAGATGGGGAGGGGGTGTTGACAGCGAGATGGGAGTCCAAAGCGGCGAGAGAGTTCGAGGGACCGCGCTGCGCACCGAGAAAGACGTCTTCCCCAGACTCCTTGCCAACCTTCGTAAAAGGCAGGTGACAAGTGCGCGACAGACCAGAAGGGGAGACAGGGCGAAGACAATCAAGGGAAGGGTAACGGGATGCGGAAAAAGAGGCGACAGAGTCGGGAAGAAGCTCCCCTAGGCGGCATTGACTCCAGTAGGCGATGCAGGCTGTGGCACGAACAGCGGCGAACAGGGGAACCGAGGAATCCAGCGAGGAGCAGAGCACGTCCAGCATTTCCTGAGCGACAGGCGGACGTAGAGCGCGACGTGAAGTGGCAGGCGTGCAACGCTCGGCGGCGGACAAGGTATACTGTAAACGCAGAGCCCCGTTCCAAGGGACGCCGTTGAGAAGGTGCCAAGCGCGCACACCGTTAACATCGCTACGAATAGCGCCGCCAGAGCGGGATCCAGCGCTGTCAGCAACGAAGGCACAGAGCAGGAACTCGTTTGCCGGCAAACAAAAGGAAGGGGGGATACCCTGTGAGCTGCAAAAGATACGGAAACGCGTGATCCCGCGGTCGTAAAGGGAGCGCGTTGAGGGGGCCCAGGCGTTCACGATAACGCCAGAGATCGAAGACTCGAGGTGAGGGTGGGAGGTCGCAGACGGGCCTGAGGCATCCATAGGCATAGTGGAGCCGAAAGAGGGACACACGGGGTTCACGAGGGAGGCCTGAGTTAATAAATGGATCACATTCGCGAGAGGCTGACTGGAATACAGGGACACGAGAGGCTAACAGGAGTACAAAATACAAAAAGGGAAGCGACAGGCGCACGATGCGGTACCAAGGGAATATAGGCTAGGAAACGTCACGCGGGATGGGATGCACAGTCAGGAAGGGACGTAAGGGAACAGGCAGACGAGGAGTGAAGGAGAAATTACGACAAGAGGGAGGGAAACAGCCGCGAGAGGGACCGTCAGCAGGGTTACTGGCGGAGGCGATGTACGAGATGGAGAACCAGATCCGGAACTCAAGAAAGCCGTTGATGATACGACGAAGGACTGAGTTTTGCTGGGCGTTGCGAGACAAACCAGCAGCCAAAGCGCCGACCACACCCTGATTGTCGGAACGCAAGACGAAGTGAGCATCACGGAACCCGGCAGCGACGACCGCGAGAAGAGCGAGCTCGATCGCGACCATCTCGGCCCAGCCGATGTCACGACCATCGCCCTTCCAGTCCGGGGAAAGTCGCCAGGCGAGCACGCGATCGTCGAAAACGAAGCCAATCCCCCAGGACGAGGAGGCGTCGACGAAAATAGAGGAGGGATGAAGATCGGGGGCGAGCGAGATCGAACGACCACAGGAGGGAAGAGAGAGTTGACCCTGCCACCAAGCGATGTCCTCCAGAATAGTTTTAGGAATCCGACGACGAGAGAAAGGCGAGGCGGTCGAAAAAGATGCAGCGAAACGATAAAGGCCAGGAAGATGCGAACGGGAACCTACAATGACAACGGCACAATGGTTCAAGGTACCTATGAGGACCTCGCAATCGTGGTGAGAAACAGAGGAGCCGCTCGACCACGAAGCCAGACGAGACAGGTACTTTGCACGTTTGTTGTCGGGAAGAGAAACATGCTTGAGGTCGAGGTCCCAAATAAAACCGAGGTAGGGGAAACGAGTGGCGAAGTCGATGAACTTCTTGGCGGCCCAAGGCCAGCCAAGATCACCCGCGATTCTCCAAATGAGAGAGGTGTCGTACGAGAACTGTATGAAAAGATGAAGAGGTCAGAAAGGGTTTCGAGGCAAGGCGCGAGGAGAGAGAAGGGAGGGATGACCGACCACAGGCAAACCATCCATGTACCGGATGGGGTAGCGGAAGAAGACGAAGTCGTCAGCCCAGTTGATAAGATCCTGGATCGAGTTGAAGCGGTAGATGCAAACGATACCGTCCGCACAGTGGCCAAAGATGCCCGACGAACTGCAGCAGCCGAAACAGCAACAATGATCGATGTAGACTTTACCGTCCCAGAGAATGCAAACATGCAAACGGTCGACCGGGGCAACCGGCATGCGACGATGAGCCGCGTCGACATCGAACACAGCAGCCTGAGCACCCGCGGGAGCACGAGCAACGAGGAGGAAGCAGTCAGAGAAGGAGCCCCAGTCGCAATGAAAGGAAGAGGAATCGATTTCGGAATTTATAGAGTGCATGAGAGGGTCGTTGCGAGGAAACGAATGATCTTGAATGAGACGAGGCTTGCCAGTAGTGGAGTGAAAGACGACCCCGAGAGGGGAG
The DNA here is from genome assembly GCA_038093975.1 of Chalciporus piperatus. Classification (NCBI taxonomy): domain Eukaryota; kingdom Fungi; phylum Basidiomycota; class Agaricomycetes; order Boletales; family Boletaceae; genus Chalciporus; species Chalciporus piperatus. The sequence continues at coordinate 29,518 of JBBPTG010000225.1, forward strand.
GTGCGAAAAGGGCCGAATAAAGATTCGAAGACCACAGGATCGAAAGGAGGGGAATAGCGACCAGCGGCGAGCTCCTTCTCGATCTGGGCAGTGATGAAGGAAGAGTTTTCAATGGCAGACTTATGGTTCGGAGGCATGAATGAGGATGAGATAGTAGAAGAAACGCCAAGGCGGAAACCGAAACGCAGACCATCGGGGATGTCAGAAAAACGCGACCAGACCGTGTCCCCGCAGGCACGGAGCATCTCCTCCCATTTGTCGGGGAGGAGAGGGGTCACGATGGGGAAGAGCTCAGCCAGAAGGGTGGGACTGGGCATTGTGGTCGCCCGACCCACACACGGAGCAAAGGTGGCAGTGTTTGCAATCGAACAGGGAGCAGCCCCGGAGCCCGTTCCAGCTATAGCAGTAGGAGCGACCCTGTGAGTCGAGCCAGACTCCTTTGGGATTGCGGGACACCCAGCCGTTGGAGGAAGAGGGGCACTCCTTGGTAAGGTGGGGGCCGAGACAAACGAAGCATTTCCCATGCCTGTCGGCGGCGTAGGGGAACGATGGACGGGCTGCAGGACGGGAGCCGCCAGAGGAGACGGAAGGAGTGGATGAAGAGGTGCGTGAGGACGAGCTGCCCGAACCGCTCGGGAAGTTGCCTGAGCTGCTGGCCCCGACTGAACTGCTTGGTAGCGAGCTCCGAAAGGAACCGCGCGATTCGCGCGACTCGAGAAGTTGGAGGCGAGCCTCGAGGGTAGACTCCCTCTTCTCCTTGAGCTGCGAAGTGCAAAAGTTCCACAGTTCCATGTGGAAATCACCGGGGTTGAACACACTAGAGTTCTGATGGTACATCTTGCGAAGTTGGATACAATAAGCGCGCCAAACATCGAATTTACTCGTGAAGTTATGAGAGGATGTGACGAGCGCGAAGTGCTTGTGGAAAGCGTCCGCGATCGCCCCAGCGTTGGGATTAGGAAGGTGGGCGCGAATTAAGCGAGGAAAGATCGCCGCCGCCTCACGGTACGCATCGGTGGACATGAAGAACTCGTCTTCTTCCCTGACTGCACGCGGCTCGCCAGTGAAATGAAGGAGAGCCCGAGAGGAAGCAGTGGCAAGGCAGTGAATGGGGATATGCGAAGTCCAACCTTCACGAAGGAGCCTGACGACGTGAGGATGATCGATGAGGTCGTCAGGGGAGATGAGCCGAGCGAACCCAGAGACAGGGGGGGCGGAAAGAGGAGGTGCACGCGAGCGCGAAACGAGCCCCAGAAGTTGCGCGGGGTCAGAGATGAACTCCCGAGGGGAAGAAACTAAAGAGGATAAGATATGAGCCAAGTGCGGCTGAGAAGTGCCAAGAGAGCGGCAGGTAAAGAAGATGAAGCATAAGGCAGATGCTCACGTGAAGGCAAGGGAAAGAAGCCCGAAGAATTGGGTGGTATAGGCCCAGGGGAGAACCCCGGAAGACCAAGGAGGGAAAGCATAGCAGATTGGAGGTCCTCGCGAGATAACGCGCGAGGTGAAGACGAAGCTAGCGGAGATGAGAAGGACGGATTCAGAGAGCTAGACGCTCCAGGGGTTGCAGGGGCGAAGAAGGTATTAGATGAGGAGGACGCCCCAGGAGTAGTGGGAGCGAGGAAGGTATTTGCGGAGGATGTAACAGGGGGAGTCGCGGGAGCGATCTTGATAGTTGGAGGCGAGAGGGCGCGAGATTTACCTTTGTCGGCGGTGGATATCTTCTTAGGGGAGTTCGTGGACTTCTTGGGGGAGCCCGTGCTCTTCTTGGGAGAACTAGCTAAAGTTGACGCAGAGCCTGGCGGGTTCACCAGTGTAGCCGAGGTCGAACCTGGAGATCCGCCCGCCGCAGAACTTGAGGCAGGGGCTAAGGAGAGCGAGACACCCGGCGAGCTAGAGATGCCGAGGGAGCTGGTGACAGCGGCGAGTTTCTGCTCGGCGAGCTTCTGTTCGGCGAGCTTCTGGTCGGCGAGTTTCTGGTTGATCTTGGCAACGGAGCGCGTTTCACGATTCACGCCCGGGGAAACAGGGGCAGAAGCCTGGCGAGATCGCTTCGTGGGAGGGGGAGCAGCCGAAGGTACAGAGAAACCTCCGACAGCAGGAGGAGAGGGTTGTCTAGAGCGGCGAGAACCTACCTGAGGAGAATGGAGCAAGGAGCTGCCAGACTCGAGTATGAGAGATTCCATGGTGGAGGAATCGAGAACATCGCCGGTGATATCGTCGTCGAGAACGCCGAACTCAGCGTCGTCTATGTTGGGGTTCAAATGCACGCCCGCCGGGGGGGGTGCACGATTGGGACGGTGTGGAGGGGTACGCGCGATGGAGGAAGAAGGCATGATGCTGAGAACACGAGATAGAGGTGGAGGTTGGTGTACGAGATAGAGAGAGATGGTGGTGAAGGGGAACCAACGGAGATCAGAACATATGGGGATCGGAGTGATCCGAAACCCGACACTGCACGAGTCTCGGCTCTGTCCGAGCTCGTGCCTCGCCCTCAGATCCTCATACTTCAAGTTGTTGCCCAGCCCAGCCTGCACACTGGGAGGGACGCATGACCTACAGCTTCTTCTTACTGGTTCCTTCAAAGTCGGTTTACAGAACACCTTCTACATGCCAGGGTCTGGCAATCAACGCAACGCTGCGATCACTGAATCAGCACCCGAACTCCCTTGAATGGAGTCGAAAGAACTGACCATCAAAAATATCGGCAAGAAATCACCACACTCCTCGCATTGTCCGCGACCATGTTAATCTCGGCTCCAGATCCAAGCCGGAGTTTGAAAACCTACCAAAACAAAAAACACACTCGAACTCCGGCAAAGGATCTGGTGCATTTCGTATAGCAGGGGGTAGGTCCAGTCATGTGACTTTGTTGATTGCGCAGCATGTAGCTACGAGTATACTAACTTCGACTACTAGTCCCGCGTGCTTCTCGATGCCATACATATGATCCCCCCTGTCTCGACATCAACTGAGAACCCTGCTGCCTCGCCTGACACCTCAGCAGATGTCCTGAAGGAAGCCCAGGACAGGGGAAAAAAATCCCGCAAGTATGACACTCTAATCACTCGCCTGAAGATCACGGAGGAATTTGAAAAACGCACGAGCGGCAAGAAACCTTACGAGTGGCAGCTCAATGTGGCAGAAGCCTTGCTGCTTGGGCTCGACTGTGTGGTGGTTGCAGGTACAGGGGCAGGGAAGACAATGCCCTTCATGATGCCTCTACTCGTCGAGCCAAAAAAACATGTCATCATCATTTCACCACTCGATGCACTCGAGAGTGATCAGGTGAGCAAAGAAGTACTTACAATGAGCACAATTGACATCATCTAGGCTCGAAGATTTCTCGATCTCGAGCTCACTGCAGTTGCAGTGAATGGAAAGACCTGGAACTCGAAGCTACAAAAGGTTAGTAGTATCATATACCTGCCCCAACCATGGTTATGCTCAGTGCGAGACAGGAACTCGAACGACGAGAACACCAAATCATCTTGACATCACCCGAGATGTGCCTTCAGCACTCTGGGTTTCGTGAACTCCTAAGTGGCCCCAAACTCGCTGGCCATATTTCGGCAATCATCATTGACGAAGCTCATTGTATCTCCCAATGGGGAGACAAGTTTCGCGAAGACTATTTGAAGCTTGGCACACTACGAGCATTCGTGCCAAGCCAAGTCCCTGTTCTCGTCACGTCGGCCACAATGCCCCCTCACGTTCTTAAACAGGTCTGTACCACGATGCATATCGACATGGAAACATCATACTACCTTAATCTTGGTGTTGACCGGCCAAATATCACCTGGGAAGTTAGACATATGAAAGCTGCGAAGAGCGACCTCGAATCCCTTCGTCTCGTCCTCCCAAAGAAGTTCGGGGGCGAAGGGAATGATGGCGACTTCAAACAAACGATGGTCTTCGGTGATGACATCAATATCTTGATGTCAGCTTGTCGGTGGACACGACAAAACACATCGCCGGATTTACATGGCAAGGTGGCTGTGTTCCACTCGCGACGGAGCCCGCGAGCAAAGCAAATAGTCTTGGAACGGTTCGCGAAGGGTGAGATTAAAGTCTTGTTCACGACGGAGGCTGCAGGAATGGTGAGCATTTGTTTACTTGCGAGCAGTGACCATTGGAGACTAAACCTTGCTGGTAGGGTTGTGACATGGCACATATTGAGCTCGTTGTCCAATTTATGGTACCTGCGTCGTTGTCAGTGTGGATGCAACGAGCTGGCCGAGCGGGTCGCTCGCCTGGGTTGCAATCTTGTGCAGTCTTGCTCGTCCAGCCAACTGTCTTCCAGCAAAGGGTGAAAAAGGATTCTGACAAGTCTGATGGTCAGCCCGACTTCGTGAAAAATATAGAGGAAGGTCTCCGTACCTGGTTAGAAGCTAAGAAATGTCGTAGGGACGTTGCAGACGAGTACTTTGCGAGCGGCGCGAAACGAAAATGTGGGTTCGACAGTTTGTGTTTGTGTGTCCACGCTAAGCGCTAACACGTGTTGTGCAGCACCCACAGCAGCCTGTTGCGACAACTGCACTCGCCAGACAGTACTCCCAGACCGCCCGTTGACGCCAGACCCCCCTCCTGGCACCATTCAGTTTATTTTCGAGTCCCCCAGCAAGAGTCCATCTCGAAACGGCAAACGGACAATGGTCCCTTCATCCGAGGGACCAGTCTTGACGATGCGATGCGACGACCACCTCAAACAAGCGAAAACGCAACTCGTTCAATGGCGCTACAATACATGGCTCACTCACTACGCTAACGCGGTACCCTTCGGTCCCTCTCCCCTCCTTCCCGATCCCGTTCTCGACAAGATCGCACACAAACGGTGCGCGGACGTCAATGCTCTGGTTGGCCTTGGATGGAGTGCACAGTGGGCGAAAAAACACGGCGAGGACGTTCTACAGCTCCTCCGTCCGATGGACACGAGGTGCGATGCAGAAAGGAAGGCTGAGCAGCAGGAGAGGGCAGAGGCGAAGAAACGAGAGACGGCCGAGCGCAACGCCATCAAACGAGCTCACACGAAGGAGGAAAGGGCGCGAAAGCGTGCAGAACAGCAGGCGCTACCCAAGAAGCCCCGTCCGTCTCGTTCCCGGAAGCCCGTTCTTGAGTCCTCTGTGACCGAGAACGTTTTTTCGTCCCAGCCATTCGTCCCCGCCACTCCATCATCTCAGTCTGACCATATTCGACCCGATTTCGATCCCACCGACCTCTCAGACTCATCCGACGATTCATTCACTGGTCGTTCAATCTCGTACTATGCTACCCAGTCCCAACCAACACTCGGCCCTACTTCGTCGCTTCCCCCAGCTCTGCAATACGGCGCCGCTCGTTCGCCACTCACTGCCACTCCGCAATCACGCGACGGTGTCGCTGTATATCCGCTAACGCCTCTCAGCGCACCACGACCGTTCAATCCCGCTTCCACCTTTTCCCCCATTCATTATCTTCCCCCGCCGTATTCGACACCTCCTGCCACACCCGGTTTTCACGAACTGGCGAGATTCCGGCCCGCTCCGAGTCCGTCTGTCGTTCACACACCCAGGCCTACACAGTGGTCGCTTCCTGGTCCCGTTTCGACAGTGAACCCCTCGCGCACACAGACGGCCGTGCCGTTTTCTCAAGTCGCGTCCTCGTTGGATGGTGAGGGGTAAGTCCGAGTCTATTCTATTTTTCCTTAGTACTGCAAGGCTCACACTAATCAGGCACATTCGTTACACGAGATTGTAGTCTACTACTGATCAGCTTGTATATTAGTAGTAGTAGTCATGTCGCCCCATACCTCTGCCGTCGAGCGCTCATATGCGCGATTTTTCCACCAATTCTCGAATGTACCTAGCCGTTCGATATCAACTGCTCCGATATCAATAAAATCTTTTGCTTCGTTCTTCGCCCCACCCCGTAGCTTCCTGCCAGCTGTGTATACATGTATATTTGACTTGATGTATTGTTCGGTGAGTTTCGCCACATCAGCTTCCCTTGTGGGGACACCATGGTGGGCTCCACGTGTCAGAGTTTTGAACTCGCTTTCCATGTGACGCTGCAATGCACGAAGTGTTGGAATGGCAGGTGATACTTTATGCAGATATTTCCAGGTCGCCCCAGGCCCAAATGAGTGGTACGTAACCTTGAGTCGACAGTAAGCAACATGAATGGGTGAAGAATCTTTCATACCTTGATGTCCCCTATATTCTGCTCTTGACCTTTGTCAATAGGAGTCCACCCACTGGGCTGGCCAGACCGATTCATCAGCCAACAATATTTGCGAACATAATTTCTAAATTACAACTTTTTAGCCCCTGTGCAGCATGAGATAAGAGAAAACAACATGCTTTACATCTTCTGGCCATTCTCGCTTCAATCCTTGCAGAAGCTCCAGTACCTCGATGGTATACTTTGAGTTTCCACCTCCTGCGAACCGGAATAAAAGAGTCGATAGCATATCCTCCATCCGTCCAACATCTCCAGACTTGATGGCTGCTGTCAACTCGATGTAGCTCAGTACATCACCATTGAACATGATCCACTGTGATAACACTCCATCCTGCTCCTCATCGGAAAGCTGCTTCAGCTTTGCAAGCCCATGTCGAGATGCATGTTCATCGATAAGCCTAATTGCCAGTGAATGCAACTCGCCTGGAGATTTAGTTGCCAAGTCAGTGAATGACTGCTTCCCAACTAGTGCGAGCCATGTTGCACGGATATGTGCCTCTGCAATATGGCGGAGGGCTTCATCTAGATGATGCCAGAATGGCCCCTTGGTTTCAGTCTTCTGAAGTCCCTTCCGCTGGAGGAGGTCAAAGGCTTGCTGAAGGGATCCAGTGATGGAGGAAAGGCCAAGATACTGCTTGTGAAGGGAATTGGCGAAAGCCATAATGAGATGGAACCAGCCAAAGATGGGAATGAGGTAGTCCATGCGATCAAAAGAGTTGAAGTCCTCATAGCGATATCGGAATAATCCTCGGAGTCGCTCGACTGTCAGCTGATCTCCAGCCCAACCTATCAGCCGCTCAAGCCCTGTCTTCTTCATCTCCTCTGCACTGTCGATTCCAAGCTGACGGTAGAACTCTGCCATGATCCTGTCATTGCCCTCATAGCTGGCCTCCTCAATGTCGACAGTTTGTAGTATGCGTTGCTTGACAATGTGATTTGGGTCGCATGGAAGTATGTTGACTGCAGGAGGAGGCTGGAAGTATGTGTCATCACGGAACTTGTAGCTGGCGAACTCAGGGGTGTCGAGAAGAACCTGAAGGATATGGTAGACATGTTGGCTTTTGATACGGAGGTGCGCAGCTTGATCACCAACAAACAAGTCTTCGAGAGCGAAGTGTTCACGGCTACCTTCGACGCGATGAGCATGGAAGGATCGATTGATGCCAGGGGGCAAGGTTGCTTCGGGGGGGAGTAGCCAGACAGTCGCCGCACAGCCACTAACGAAATGACTCTGATTATGGAGACGCTGCGAGAATACGCGCATAGGAATATTGACGTTGTCGTGGGATATAATCCATGGTACATGCTGAATCTCCTGTCGGACTGAATCCATCGCCGACTGCGACAATGTGCCATATGCGTTTGCGGTCCACTTGTGGCTCATGACAAGACCGAGCGCATGAAGTGCGTCAAACGCACGGGCGGAGAGGCCGCAAGCCTTCAGGTAGATAGCCCACAGTTTGGCAACACGATTGCGATGGTGCGAGCGTGTATACTGTGCTTGTGACAGCTGGTGAAGGATAACCTGTGAGCAACGACTCTCGTTAGAACACGAGGAGCGATGAGTCCACGAGGGACATGCCATTTCAGGACTCTTGTGAGTGTTGCGTGTCCGTTGGTTGTCACTGTACGACATCCGTTCAATCACCCTCCAGGCCGTCGGGCAACGAGTCTTGAGTGTGGAGATGAAGGCTTGGAAGTCGAATGAGGTGAGGTGAATGTCGGAGAGCTCGGAAGGCGGCGAGGCGAACAGGGGTGCAGCTCGCTCCATTTCTTGCTCGAGTAGCCGAAGAATGCAGTCCATTGCGAATTTTTCCATCGCTTGGCGTGCACCAGCGGGTCGTCGACCCTTGTTCTTGTTGCGGGGGGGCTTGTACCAACGCGCGAGGACATTGGGGAGTTCTTCGCTGAGTAAAAGGCCTGCGCGCGCGAAACGGACGCGGTCGTTGGCAGTACAGCTCTCGTCGCCCCAGCTAAGAGCATCGAGGAAGAGGGATAAGGTTAACCCTTGCTCGCTGATGGTGTCGAGAACACGGAGGACCTTCGGCAAAAGGTCCTGGCCTTGCAGCGCGGCTTTCTTGCGACGAGTTTGCTCGAGCTGGATGGGTGGGAGTGGTTCCTCAGGTTCGTCGGGGGGAGGGGGAGGGTCATCTTGAGTAGTATTTGCGAGTAGACACCCGATGCAAGTGCAATCGGGCTCACATTCGCCGTCCTCGAGTGATTCGAGCTGGCGCCACAAATCAGCTTCGTCGTTGTCCATTGATAAGATTAGTGTATTGCCGAGTAATCCCTTCGTACAAAATGATCGACTACGAACGGGCTACGACCGGCCCGGACTGGACCTACCCCCTTCTCTATCAAATGCACCAGACGTTCTAGGGAACAAACGCGCGACTGAACCTTACATCTTTTTTGCCTCCGATTTGAGACTCAGCCGTCACAGTGGGTAAGGAGCGCGTCGTGCCCTAGATCGTCGGGAACGAGACTACGACCATGTCTGTATGTCCACTCGTGATACTCACACTCGTGATCCTGGCGAAGCATGTCCATCCGTCGATGAACTCGCTCCGCATGAATCTCGGGTTGTAACGCCGCCGCCCGCACACCAAATTCATTGCGTACTCTTCTTTCAGCGTCCGTCACGAGTAAATCCTCGTCCCACTGCAAGCACCCACACGTCTTCCATCGCGCCGCACACAGATAGCAGAACTGTGTCGAACAGCGACAGGTGATGTGATAACATCCCTGACTGAGTTCGACGATGGTGTTGCACCCTGGACACGACTGCCAGCCTTTTTCAGCGGCAGTTGCACGCAGCTCGAGTGTGGATTGGTGCTCGACACAGTCTTCTCCAGGGTGCGACACGTTCTTGCACTGGGAGCACGCGACTGTGTTGCAGGCCGTGCATGTGAGTCCAATACGGAAGCCCTTTTCTCCACTCGTGGATTCTCCAAGGAAGGTGGAACAGTGTGGGTTCGGGCAGTATACCCTCGAACCGGCAGCAATCGAATACTCCCGGTTTTTGGCGAGGAATTTGGTACGGAGTGAGGCATCGATGAATCGGTATACGATCGTCAGAGGGAGTAGTTGGTGGCAGCAGCGGAGTGGGTGAAGACTCTCGTCGCGCAGGGAGGTCTCCACAAGATCGACGACGCAGCCGCGACAGTAATAGTGTTCGCAAGGAGCCTCGAGTGAGCGAGTTGTGGGCACGTCGTCCCCACATATTACGCACTCAACGCTGCTGATTACCGGTGTAAGCTTTCGTGCTGGCTGCTGCAATATAATCACGGGCTCACCGGGATGAGTGATTGCGATGTGCCATGTCATCAGCACTGGCACTTTGTGTTTTCGAGTCGATATGAGCATCTTCTAGAAACACGGTGATTACCTCTACATCTGTCTCGGATGCGTCACCTGTAGCTTCCTGATGACTGGACCGATGTTCCCTGATAGTGGTCAGTGGGTATAATAGGGGCGGATAATTGGATGAACCTCGCAGGATGGCGGATTTGCATCATCCGCTGCCACAGCGTTTCCCTTGGCAGCGCATCTCCACGTTCCAAGGCCACAGCTGCCCTATGATCATCGTGCTCTGCCTGGTCCAGGTAAGCGAGCGCCCTGAGCTGATCACCGTCTGACTCGATCGCGCGGTTGATGCTGGATGCAAACTGATAGTCGTGTATGAGACCGACGACCGATTTTACGGAAGAAATCTGAAATTCGAGCGCCAACATTTCGTCAGACAGTGGGACGTCCTCGCGCTCCTTGCCTTTTTGAGTGGCTTGGATGGCAGCTATGTCGTCGAGCACCAGCTTTGCGACGAGGAGCTCGGATGCAGTATCTTGAGCTCCGAGTCTGTCGGAAAGCTGGGTCTCGAAGGCAGCGTTGCCTGTGAAGGCCATGTTGGATTTCTGTCTTTTGTTGGGCAAGGGGATGGAGGAGCGGGCTCAAGGGGTTCGAGCATTTCGAGATCTCAAATAATAGTAGATAGGGGTGGTGACTGTCGTCAGTATGACAGTCAAGGGTATTTGAAAAGCCCCAATCAGCTGTTGTCTTGATGCTTCCCAAGGACTATGCATCAAGGCAGAAGAGATGAATCTATCTCAGAGGAACGGGACACCGTTGTGCTAATCAAGTCGAGAGTAACCTCGAGAATCTTCGAATGTGACCTGGCATCTAACCATAGACTTTGTTTCTACTAGTACCAAACTAGT